>PVKA01001488.1:0-145636 GCA_004027165.1 Ctenomys sociabilis
GGTGTAGACAAAGGAAGGGTTGTAGAAAGAAAAAATCATCCTGTGTGTGTATAGACAGTACAGTTGGGATAGATAACGCTGTGCTTCTACATAATTCTATGAGAGGCAAGATCTGCACTATTGGTGGTGGGACAGGATATTATGTCGGCTTTTAGTGCTATGGTCATCCACTAGGTAAATAATTATTGAATCTTTGATAAAATTCAGCCATATAAAAACCTGTAAATATAATATCATGCATGCACCTTGTAAAATACCAAAACGTTAAGAAAAATAAATAAATAAATAAATAAAAATAAAAAACAATGAATCTCTTTGCTCTATTTCACTGCTATAAAACTATGCACACCACCTGGAGCCAGAGGGGCCCTTTTGTGACCATGTGGAAAGGCCACATTAATCATAGAGATGCTAGCTTTGTTGCCATTGAGTCACTGAATCCTCTTATGATATTTGGCTATCGTAAGAGAATTTCATGGGGGGGATGATGGCGTTAGAGATAAATTTTGTATTACATTACTGTAGCACAAAACCTACTCAATCTCTTAGGAGAACAGCAATTCAGTGAATTACCATACACAAGGAACCAGGACACACAGGTTCACCTTTCCTCCTTCCAAATAGAAACTGCCACGAGACTTTCTGTACGAGACTCTTCCAGGTCCTTGTCTCAGTCCAAGAAATCAATATTTGTAATCCTACAGTTATGTTATTGGAATCCCACTGAGTTGATTCCAATCTACCTCTTTCCATGCAACCCACGGCAAAAATAAAGGTACTAAATTATATTTCAGTCACTGGGGAGTCAAGGGGCTCTAAGTCCTGCCATGAAGATGGTTTTCTGGAACCAAGAGAGTGACCCAGGGCCTCATCTGGTTTTTATTCAGTGGGGGAGTGGCTTGAGGAGGATTGACTGAGAATTGTGGGAAGGAAGTAGGTGACTACTGTGAGCTGAGCTAGGTGGGTGGCCTATATTTACCTCTGCCATATGCAGAAAGGATCTGCAGAGAGAGTAATCTGCATTATATAGTATTTAATGTTTTGGGAAGTCTAGGGCTTCAGCTTTGATGTAGTCTTTCAAGCCCCAGGAAGTCATAGCCTTTATCTCGAGGCTCGATCCCAGCTGGTGGCATGGAGCATTAGCTCTACCATCCTGTCTCCACCCAGCTCACTTTAAGGAGCAGCAGGATTACCAGGGAAACACACATGCCACTTTCAAAGATTATCACCAGCACCTCAGCTAGACCAATACACATTGCTTAAGGCCAACTGAAGGATAAACAGAAGTCCTAGCCAGCTCTGCACATAACAATATGAGGAAATAGGATCAGACTCAGTCAAAATGGAGACAGTCGCTCTTCTTTCAAGGAGAGCTGCTCAAGTGGTCCCCACAACTTTCTCCTCTAAAGACTCTGACACCTCCACTCCTGCCCCCATCCCATAGTTTCACCAGTATCTTATAGATTCTGCTAGTACCAAGGGTGAATCAATGTGCTTTATTAATGCATACAGAGTACAGTTCATCTTCATGTGGATATGTGGCAGGTCCACAGCAATCCCCGCTCAGCCTGTCCCAGGCCAAGCTTCTGGCAGCTTCCTTGCAGCTCTCCTCCCTCCTCCTGAGGCACACCAAGCAGCCACAGCAGCCGGGCCCCAGCTTTGCTGCTCTGTGTCTTGTGGCCATGTTTAGTTCAGCTTGGCCTCCTCAGAAGTCCATTGCCTGGAAGGAGGGACACACTCTACACTTGTTTCTTTGACAGTTCCTCCCCTGGGCATTGCCTTCTGCAACCTTGAGGAATCCAGCCTGTGTATGGCTGCATCCACGGAAACTTCATATGGCCTTGAAATTCCCTACCACACCTCATTTCTGCCCCTTCCTCTCCCCTGTTCCTGGACGTAGGCTCTCGGGGTCACCATTTCTGCAGCCCCTGCTTTATCTGCCTGTTGACCATTCTGCCATAGTGTGTTTGGAGTCACTCTACACCATACCTCTCCAAAAAGGACAGAGGGGTTCTGCTGGGACCAGAGCAAAGCTGGGATCTGCATAGAGCAAGGAGTGAAGCAGGAGCTGGGAAGAGAGGAAGTAGCAGGGTGCAGGCCAAGGCCCAAGCCCTGCCAGGAGAACCGAGGGTAAGGGGACCCTGCCCACCAAGGTCTGGACATCTGGCACACAAGACAGGCCAGGACTGAAGGCACTTGGCTTGCCACTCCAACCTTGTCTCTCAGAAAATAACCTGGCTTTCTTCCTGGGCTATCAAAACATGAAACAGCCTTAGTAATTCTGAGATGCTCTTGAAGTTCTGACCCCTGAAAAATTAATGCCAATGTGTCAGTTTGTGAAACTCTTCTACTTCTCCAAGCACTTTTGCATTTATGATTTCCTGCTCCTAAAACTTTCCTATGAATGATTAGATGAGACCCTCTTCCTCTAACTCAGGCAGGGAGCACGAGGTACAGAGAAGGAGCAGGTTTCTAGCCTGGTCCTCTGAGCCTTCTAAAGGGTGGCTGAGTCCAGCTTAGCTGGGCATACCCCACGCAGGTGCAGCCTGAGGGGTGAGCGGAAGCTGCTGAGAGGTGCTCAGGGGAGAGATCAAGTCAGCTCAGGGAAAGAGCTTCTTCCTCCGATCATCCTGTCCCAAAGAACGGGACACGGGGCACCTCTGGACAACTCATCTACTCAAAGGACAACTTTCTGCAAAGTGTCCCTGGCAGTTGACCCTTTTCTAACTTAAACCTGTGCACTAGGCACAGTCCTGACTCCCAGACAGGAGCTTTTCTAAATGTGGGGCCAGAAGTATAGAGTTAGAGTTTTTCCAGGTGACAGAGAAGGCTGCTGGGTAACAGTGAGTTGCAGATGGACAACAAGAAAGTTGTTAGAAGTACTTCCCACACAATTTGGAAGACATCCTTATCCTTTAAAAATGTTACTTCATTCATCGAAATTTCAATAACTGAGCAGCCTGTATTTTTATTTGCCAAATCTACCAGCCCTTATCTGGAAGCTGCGGGGTGTTTAGGCTGACTTGTACCTGTGCGCGAGGGCTGATGGGAAGAGTACTAAGAGTTTTATAACACAGAAGTTAAAACACTGATCACTTGGGCTCAGCTAGGGCAGGAGCACTTGTGCTGCAGAAACTGGTATCACTGAAAAATCAGGGTTTTTGTCTTAGTAGAGATGGAGTGTTTTTTTTATTCTACTATAATCTCTTATTTAAGTTCTTAAAGAGAATAAAAATATAGTAAAAAAAAAACATTAAAAACACTACAGAATTTCACTAAACAAAATGATAAGAATTCAGTAATGGTTGATATAATGCATATCGTTGTCTTTAAATTAGTTGTTTCGATTACCAGATATGAGCCTGCAAAATTGGTTAAAAAATTAAAAAGAAAAAAAAAAAGCATTACCTGTTCCTTTCAATAGACCAGTAGAAATCAGAAGTACAATTATCCAATTATCTCTTTCCTTTTCTCTTTTCCCTCATCCCAGTTTTCCTTCCTGTCAAGCAGTCTCTTTCCCTTTCACAGTATCTATTGTACCTTCCAGACTGCATTTGCTCTTTCAGGTTCTTACACCAGGGAGGCAATATGATGAGCTGGTTTTTGAAACACTTCCCAACACATTACTGTCAATGGGCCACTGTCCCTGTCTTTGCCACCCTGGGTGAGAACTGAAACTGCCTTGGGAGCACTAGAGTTGCACAGCAGCTCACAATATTAGAAGCAGGACATCCTACTCCTAAGAGCTGAGGAGAAGCTGTGTTGGAAACTTAGATCTCTAAACCAGGATGCTAGAATCTAGACTTGAAAGGATAGGAGGTGAGTGTTGAAAGCAGGAGTGGTTTAATGTTTCCTATTTCTAACTACTGCCATCATGGCTTAGGGACCCCTGGCTGATCCCTTGGCTCAAGGCCCAGGCCGTTTGCGGGCCACAATAAAGCAGATCCCCTTGTTGGGAGCCGTGGTGGCAGAATAGCTCTGGGCACTGTGCAGGAGCTGCTCAATGTCGAAGCCGGCATCCAAGATAGCCTGCTCCACCTCCTCCTTCGTCAAGGACAAGCAGGAGAACTCATGCTTCCCCACCATGTAGTGGGAAAGCTGCAGTGTGACGCTGGTCACCAGATGCCCCCCCGGCTTGAGCAGAGAGGCCAGGTTGCACAGCGCAGCACGGTAGGCGGCCAGGCTGCAGCAGGCACACTCCATGGCCAGCAGGGTGAGCACACAGTCCATGGGCGGCAGCTCCACCGGTGCCAGTGGGTTGCTCATGTTCACATCACACTTGAGTACCCTCTTCACCGTGGCCTGGAGCTTCTCAGCCTTCTCCTGCCAGTGGCTGCTGTGGGGAGACCAGAGAGTTCAGAAACCTCATGTGGAGGCTGCAGGGAAGCCCCATGCACATGATCAGCAGAGGAAGAGCCTCTGCATCCCACAGAATTTCTGTCTAAGGCCCTGGGGGCCTGGTCGCAGGCCTCTGTCAGTCTAGGCCTCAGTTTCCTCTGCAGAAAATAGGAAGAGTGCACCACAACATTTCTAGGAACTTTCCTCCCTCATTCCATGCAAACCCCTTCCCTTGCTCCCCATGAGGGAGGAGGAACCCCAAGTGTGGTCAGGGAACCACAAACATCATTGATAGCAAGATGAATGAAAGAATTCTCTCCTGACAATATATGGGTACAACTATCTTTAAAATATAATGTTCAGCGATGAACAGCAAATCTTAGAAGATGACAGCAAATTACTTTGTTAGGAAGTTCAAAGGTACTGTTTAGACATGCACAGACAGCTAATAAAAGATTATTTTCAGAAAGAAAAGGAATAAGAATCATGTAATTCGTGTTAGTGATTTTATCATGTAGGGGAGGCAGGGAGCAGGGAACGCAGGAGAAGCACAGGTAAGTCTTCTTGTGTCCTGGTGTCATGCTGGGGGATGGTCACTTGTGTCCATTTGTCACAAAAGTTAAAGATGATATGGAGGAAGGAAAAGTGGGAGGGAGGAAGAAATGCAGGAAGGAAGAAATGCAGGGAGGAAGGGCAGCTGGGAAAAGAGGGGAGGGGAGGAAAGTGAAGGAAGAAAGGAGAGAAGATGGGCGCTATCACCTGGCCTGCTGTGGCTACACCTGCTTTACCATGTCCCAACACCATGCTGACCCCACGGGAGTCTGTCTACCATGTCCCCACCTCAAGATACCTGGTGTGTCTCCCAAGGGTCCTGCTGTCCCAGAAATGTCAGGGACAACAGCCAGGCCAGAGAGACTTCTTATGCAGGAGGTGGGATCCAGCCCCCAGAGAACTTCCAAGCCCTGTCCCTTACCTGTTCCCTTCCAGCTCACAGGCGAATTTCAGCACCGAGGTCCAGTTGAAGGCCCCGGGGTCCTTGCTTAGCCATTTCTGCAGCTCCTCTCTGTTTCGGTCCGTGAAGTCAGAGAGAGTAATATCGTTGAAGGCGTCACAGGCAGCTATCACCTGGTAGATGGTAGGGCCCGAGCCGACATCAATCAGGGTTTTTCCTCGAAGGCCGCCTGTGACAGTGAGAGATCCCTGAGGCTGGTGTAAGCAGGCCAGAGAGATGAGACCCATGACAATCTGAGAGGCAAGAAGGACATGCACCCTTTCTTCCCTCAAGGAGGCACAGCTACAAGCCTGATGGCCATCATGCCTGGCAGCTTCTTGTAGACCAAGCCCCTACCCAGTATCCTATTGCATTAATTTCCTTTTGCAACCCAGAACTTCCCTGCAGAGTGACTACTCTTGCTATTTACGTGTTATGGAGTGGGAAACTCAGTTTGGGAAGGGTTCAACAATTGGCTGTATTCTCTCAGCCAACAGATAAGCTCTCCTCCCTCCTGGACAGAGAGCCGGAGCTCCGGGCCCTGTTCTGGTGCAGACCCGTGCTACAGCCTTCTGGGCATCCCCTCCTTCTCCTCCTCCCTCCTTTCCTCCAGGGGCCTTTCAGTTCCAGGCTGCCTGGGGCCCAACCTCCCTTGGATGTCCCACCCGAATAGACTCCAGCAGGGGGGTGGGGGAAGAGGGCCTGGGAAGACTGCAGAGGTAAACCGAGGGTCACTGAGTGATGGATGGAGCCTGGCTTCCAGTACTGCATCTGGAGCCCAGGCTCAGGGCCCTCTCAGCTCTCTGGCTCTGCTTCCTCTCCTGCTTGTTCACCAGGCTCACAGCCTCCCAGCACTGTCACCCCAGGCCTCTGTTCCTCAGCCCAGTACCCTGAGTGAGGATCTGGCTGCCCACCCCAGAGTACATGCGCCAACCCTGGTCCCCACGGGCAGGTGACTATCATCAGCCCCCTGGAGGTGCCTCAGCCAAGTGCCCTGCTGCTGAGGACCAAGCCAGCAGGGTTGTGTTGCGGCTGACACCCCACACTGCACTCTTGCACCCTGATCTTCAGGCCCTCATCATCACGGCATCCAAGACGCCGTGATCCTAAACCCACCACAGTCCCACTGCTTGCCCTTATCTTTCTCTCTCCTCAGAACAAGGCTGTACTTCTGAAGATCAGAAAGCCACCTGCATTGGCCTGGGCATCTGGGCCTATGGAGAGCATTTTTGGTGGTTTTTGTATTGGGGGTTGCGGGTTGTTTTTGGTGCCAGGAATTGAACTCTGGACCTTGCTCTTCCAAGGCAGGCACTGTGCCACTGAGCTATCTCCCTGATTTTTTTTTTTGGTACAGCATTTTTGGAACTGTGTGATGGTTACTCTTCCCCTGCACAGCCTGACCCCCAGATTACACACTGCTCCAAGGTAATGGGGAGACAGAGCTTACCTCCCAAGCCCCAAAGCCCTGGAGGTGACCTGGTTCTGTCCTTCACACAGAGTCCTCAGACAGAAGCTGAGGGTGGGGAAAGGCCATCACTGCTCACCTGGGCCAAAGGTCTGGTGGAGACACTGCAGATTAAACTTGATCATCTCTGTCTCAGAAGAGGAGCCATGCTCAAAGTTGTAGTAGGTGGCCAGGTAGTCCCTGGGCATGAAGTACTTCTGGTACTCATCGGGGCCAGTGAAGCTGCCCTCCATGGTGGCCCAGAGTTCATCCTCTTCCCTGCTTGCCCTGGCTTATAAAGGCTCAGAGCTTCTGACTCCACCTCCAGGAATTTGACTCCTCTCCTGCCCCTCCCTTGCTGGCTGGGCCTTGAGGGCCCAGCTCTGGATACCAGTGTGCTGCTATCACACTGATACACCCTCCCTGAAACTCCATGCCCAGGGCCACAGTGGCTCCTGCAGAGGCTGTGACCCTGCTTGCTCTCGGGACTGGCCCCTGTTGCCTCAGGCAATTGCTGGTGCTCAGCTCTTGTAGCTGCATGTGACCTCAGGCAGGAGTCAGAGTGTCGCCTACACCCCTGGCTCTGAGGACCAAAGTTACTCCCTGGATCATAGGTGTCATGGGCCTGAGGTCACAGGGAGGTGCCCATCATTCCCTGGTAGGCAGCAGAACTCAGAGACTCTCCTCAGTCCAGCCAGCATGCAAAGCTCCAGTCTGGCTAGAGATTGGAGCTCAGACTTGGGGGAGAGGAGGAGGCAGGGCAGGGTGGCTGGCTCCATATCACTGGGCAGGCCAAGTCTCCACAGTGACAAGCATGTGCAATCATAAGGCCTGAACTGCCAGAGGAGTCATGGCTTTCTGGTGAGCCAGTAGACATGTGGCCTTGGAGAAGTTAATGCCCAGGTTAGTCTCTATGTTCTTCCCTTCAGAATGGGAGTATTTGGTAAAAACCTTCCAGACAGAGAAAAGCTCATTCTGCATTTTTGGTGCCAAAAAAATAGTTCTGACTTGGCCTCAGACCAGACAGAAATGAATCTGCCACCTCTAATGAATCTGGGCTTGCAGCCCAAATAGTGAGTGGGACAAGAATGCTTAGCACTAGCTTCAAATAAACAACCAGTTCTGACTCCTGAGAGCCCACAGCCTTCACAGTGGCAGGGTCACCCAGGAGTTACTTGTCTGACTTCAAGTAGGCAGTCTAGTGTTCATGTTACCAAATTCAAGGAGTGCTTTTCCTTCTCCCTCTTCTTTCCTTCCCTCCTCTTCCTCCTCCTCTACCTTTTCTTCTCCTCCTCCTCTTCCTCCTCCTCCTTCTTCTCTCTCTCCCCCTCCTCCTCCCTCCTTCTCTCTGCCTCTCCTATTTTCTTTTCTTTGTGGCAGTATCCTCCTATGTAGCACAAACACATCATTCTCCTGCCTCAGCGCTCCTGAGTACTGGATTACAAGTATGCATCCTTTCCAGCATAGGGAGTATTTAATAAAGGAACAGTATAACAGAGATTCTGGTGTACACTGAAGGAAGTTACGTGGTACCTACATTAGTCAGTTTTACAGAGGAAAAAAATATACAGGAATTGAGCATGAAAAGAGGTTTATTTTAAGGAATCAGCTTATGTGATTATGGGGGCTGCAAGACCAGCCCTGCGGGGTGGGCTGTCAGGCTGGAGGCCCAGAGCAGGCCAGCAGGATGGTGCAGGACAAAGTCCATCTTGTAGAATCCAGCCGGGCGGGAAGCTCATTCAATTCTCCCCAGGACTTTACCTGATTCGATGAGCCTCAGGGAAAGCATTTGCTTTCCTCAAAGTCCACTTGCTCAACAGCCATCTCTTCAGAAGCACACGGTGGTCTGGAATCTGTGGCCCAGCCAGTCAGACACATGAAATGAACCTTCATAGTCACTCTGGGCTAGGGCCAGGAGAGCCACAGTCCTCCGAGGACTGACACAGAGCTGCCCAGCAAGGGTCTCTTGCAGCAACTAACAGCAAAGGAGCTAAAGAATGAATATGCAGCCCTGCCTCCCACACTCTGCCCAATCCAGCTGCAATCTGGAATGGAATCCCCTGACATGGCCTGCTGGGGCTTGAGGAGGCTGGAGAAGGATGGAGAGAGGATGCTCGTGGGTGCAGTGAAGCATCATTTGCATATGGAATTGAAGAGTGCACAAAACAGTACCACCCAGGGGGGTGCTCCAGGGTGGGTAGGGTGTCTAGGGGGTCTGTGCAAGGGTAGGGGAGAGCATCTGTCCAGGACAAAGCACCCTGCTGAGGCTGGATGCCCTTGGGAGGACTGGGGACACCCTCCCCAACTCAAGGCCTGCAGCACCTCCTGTTGCCCAGAGGAATGAACCCAAATTCCTCCCCTTGGGCTCCACCCTCTGGCTGTACCCTGCCTTCTTCATTCACCCACCCTCACCTTCCCTCTCCATCCCAGTGCACACCTGAACCCCACCTAGCCAGATCCCCACACGCAGTGCTAGGAAAATCTGCCCAAAGTGACTCTCTTAAGAATAGATTCTAAGAGGGAAAAACACTTGAGGACATTGATGCTTGAAACCAGATCATTCCTTGTTGGAATGGGAATCTTCAGATCTTCATTGTAGGATTTTTGGCAACCATGGCATCACAGTTCACACTTCAGGCCACCCAAAACATCTCCAGGTATGGCCATGCATCCCCTGGGGGGCAAAATCACAGGCATTTGAGGAGCACTGTGTTGCTGCCTGCCTTCATCAAGTTGGCCCCACTCTGTTCACACCGGGGCTGCATCAGTCCATTTGAAGAGTATACGCATCACATGAAGCATCTTTCTGCTACAATTTTCAGTAAATCAACAAACATTAAGCTATCAAGAAAATGAGGCATGGGAAAAGGCAACTTTGAAAAAAATATGATATGAAAACAAATCAGTATCCCATGCTAAGAAAACAACCATCTCAGTACACTGTACTCTGTGTGACCTCTGTTATCGGTCTTCCTGTTGACTTTGTGGGATGAAGAAACCAGCCCCAGAGGAGGGAAGTTGGAATTATAAACAATACAAGGTGAAAATATGAACTCTGGTGAGTCGCCAGCCTCATCCCATACCAAAGTCCAACCCGGAGCCCCATGTCTTTTACAATTCAGGCATTGCAGTTTCCAAGTGCCTGGGATCAGAGAACTTTCTAAACTTAGAAAAATATGCAAAGGGAAAACAACAAATTTATCAGGCCCTACAACAGTGTCACAGAGAAGTGACTTACAAGCTGCTAGGTGTCAGATGAGCTGAGTGTCTCAGGATAACCAAGGAATGAATACAGGAGAAAGAAGGTTACAAGTAGGAAAAGGTTTTTGAGAGCTCCAGAAAGACAAGAGGAGCAACAAAAGTGAGTAGCTGCTAAGGCTCTTTTTTCTAGGTTCTTTTATACACAAAAATGACTACCCTTCAGGACACATGGCCAATCTTAGGCCAACCTGAGGGGCTACAAGTATTGAAGTTCAACTAACATTGATCCTGTGGGGAAGTGAGACACATTGTGAAGGTCGATGGTGGGCATCGCTTACTTCAGATTACCTATAACTTCTAAGGTAGACAGATCGAGCCATTTTGAGCAAGGGGCAGAAGTCAGGCTCAGGGTGTTCTGGTCCCCCGCCTGTGATCAGATGCCACCTGGACCAGGTGGTGCTGATTATGGTGCCATCTGCAGCTGCTGTCTGTCTCCAGGGAGTCCTGCAGGCCTGGCTGTCTTCCAGTTTCTCTCTAGCCAAAGCTCCCAGGTATGTTTTTAGGGACTCCTTTGAAGACCCGGACTTTCTCTGGCTTCCTGTTAATTTCTATCTAAATTAGCTGGCTATTATAATAGTACATTGTATTCCATTGTGGTACTGGAAACCTGTGAGACTTTTACCACAAACATGAAGGGAGAAGCTAAGTCAACGTCACTCCAACAGCCACCCAGAGCTGCCATGTGTAGAGCCTGTGTGTGCCGTGGAGAGGTGACATGGACTTGGCAGGCAGATGCACACACGCACTGGGAGACACTATGCGCAAGACACCAAGGCGCTTGTGTCCAGCAGCGAATAGTAACACGGGACACGCGGGGCTGAATGTCACACCCTCAGTGCCAGCAGCTGTTTTCATCCACTCGAGGGCTGCTGCATTCTGACATGAAATTCCCTTTCAGTGAATTGAGCAGAGGTTAGCCAGAGAGGCAGTTGTCCTGCCGCTACCATTCAGCAAGAATTGGCACTGTCCTCACAGAAGAAATACGCCTGGCCCAAGCGGTATGACTTTCAGAAATGGAGGAATTACATAGTTAATGCAATACAAGTAGAAGTGTGATGAAAGGTGGATTAAAGTGCGCATCCTGCGGCAACGCTTTCCTGCAGGCCTGAAGTCCTGCACCCAGAGGCTGCATGTCTTCGGTTCTGGCTGCTGGGAAGCAAGGGGCCTCCTGCTTATGGTGGCCCTTTGGCGTCCTGGGAGGCAGAACCCTAGAAGGCTCTCTGAGCAGCACCACTGGAGCAGGAGAGCCAGCTGGGAGGTCGGCGGGATTAGGCAGGCAGCGGACGGGGCTTGGGCCCACCTCTGTTCCAACTTTGGACACAGGTTTTGTTTGATTCCGGCTCCCACCATTGCTTCCAGGCCTCCTGAGCAAGGCCCATCGCAATGGGTGCTCATCAGCATCTCCTTTGCAAATTATGGTGAAGATGGCAGGAAGCCCCGGGTGCACAGAAGTCGGCAATAGATGTTAGGGATTCTATCCGATGCCTCCTTCACACACTCACCTACAGGGGGAGCTTTTCACCAGCTCAGGCCTAGATCTGCCCTTGCAAAACAGAATTTGCTGGCTGAAATCTCTTTACTTTAAGATGACCTTTGGAAGGAGAACTTGGCCACACATTTGGGGGAGAAATTTTATTTGGAGGCTATTGTGGACTCCCGTGTAGTTGTAAGAGGCATAATCAAAACACATGGTGAGAGCTGGGGAGATAGCTCAGCAGCCTAAGTGCCTGCCTGGCAAGCGCAGGGACCTCAGTTTGATCCCCCATGCTGCATGCCATGCTGACCCTGCTCTGGGTATACCACTTGGGCCACTGAAACCAGGCATAGTGGAACACATCTATAATCCCAGCACTGGGGAGGCTGAGACAGGAGCATCACTATGAGACAGAACTGCGTAGCAAGATCCTCTAACAAATTTAAAAAAAAAAATTATTAAACACACAGTGACTGTTTAAATTTTTAAAAATGCATTACAGTACAAGACACATTGTCACTGATCCTCCTCAAAATACTGCCTCTCACTTTGAATACAATTATTCCATTGTTCTTGACACCTTCGAAAGCAGTTCTGGAAACTTTCTTTCCTGAGTACTTTCATGAAATGTGATTCAAAATGAAAAAAGTAGCCAGCACCATGCCCAGTCTCATGGCCAGCACAGTGTGCCTGGGGTTCCGGGATATGTCATGACACGCAGGGCTAGGGATCGGACCCAGGTTCTCACTCTTGGCAGGCAAGCTCTTAGACTGCTGAGCTATCTCTCCAGCCCTATAATAATACACTTTATAAATTTAAACGTTCTCTGGCCTTCAATCATACCACAAACTCTGTTAGGAAGGTCAAAAGTATCTTTTAAGTTGTGAGAAAGATCATCCAGCCTCCTTCAATGGTGACATCCTCTAAAGCAGTAGTGTGAGATTAAAACCTGGTATTAATGCTGATTCTGGCTACTCGCTTTATTTTGCTTTTCCCCAGTTGTACATATAGATGTGTGTTTGTGTGTGTGTGTGAGCTTCAATGCAGTGCCCTGACATGTCCTTGTCATGCACATGTAAAGCCACATTTTCAAAACAGTTTGTCCAGACATGAGGCTTCCCATGATACTCAGAGGCCCTGCCTCCCTGCACTCTTGCACTGCACAAAAAGAAAAGACTGATACATACACAAGTTTAAATATTGTATTGCTTCTGTTGCGTGAGAAACCCAAAAGGGAAACAAGGAGAATAATGGAGGACAGATGCAGGAAGGAGAAAGAATGTGTGTGGATGGAAAGGGAAATAGGGAGCAAGAAGGGGATGGAAGGGAGAGAGATGGAAAATGTAAGGAAAAATGGGAAGGAAGTTTCTGGAAATGGGAACAGGAAGAAGGGTTGAAGGGAGTGGGGAGGATGGGGCAAGAAAAGAATCAAGATGTACTACATACAGGTGCAAAATCCCTATGATGAATCTGATCAACATGTGTGGCAAATATATACAAATAAAAAATAAAGTTAAAAATATGTTATCTACAAAAATTTTCTTTGCAAAACAAAGAACAAAAAATAATTGATTAAGCAAGTAGATAAAATGAACAAGACTCAACTCAGTGGTGGACAATCTGATTTTAAGGACAAGCTCACTGACCCTGGTTGGTAAAATCTCAGTCGTCTCTGGATCCAGTTTCCCTACCCCAAGGGGCCTTTCTGCTCTGCTTCTCATTTTCCTGGCCAAACTCCAAGAGGGAAGCAAAGCATCCGTGACCTCTCTCTGCCTCTACTGCCTTTCTCCTCTGTCTCCCTGTCTCCCTGTCTCCCTGTCTCCCAGTCTGTCTGTCTCCCAGTCTGTCTGTCTGTCTGTCTGTCTGTCTGTCTGTCTGTCTGTCTGTCTGTCTGTCTGTCTCTCTCTCTCTCTCTCTCTCTCTCTCTCTCTCTCTCTCTCCTCTCCACCCCAAGCAGCAGCTGCACTCAAAATTCCTCCTCCCTGGAACCAGGAACACCAAAGGGCAGGCACGGGTGACTCTGTTGCATTCCCATGTTCTTGAGAATTTATTAAATAGATAAACCCTAGCCAGAAAATTCAGCCCTGAAGCTCTGGCTTCCTGTGTGTGGATCTGAGGCCATCCGGAGAGGGAGGTGGGCCAAGAAAGTTACAAAACTTCCACTGGGTGCTGTTGAGACAGCTCAGTGGACTAAGCAAGCACCTGCATTGGCAGCACAGCGACCAGGTTCAATCCCTGGTCCTGCATGCCACTCCAGCCTCACCCTGGGAGGTGCTGAGCCAGAAAACAAGTTGGGGCGTGGTGGTGCACACCTATAATCCCAGCACTGGGGAAGCCGAAAACAGGAGGATTACTATGAGTCCAAGCTGCATAGTGAGACCCTGTAACAAATACGTGAAAAAAAAAAAAAAATCTTCCACTGAGAAGAGGCGGAAGAGGCTGGGAGGAAAGTGCAGGCACACCTGTGAAGGAGCAGGCAGATGCACCTGGATGGACTTAGACTGCACACGGGAGGAGAGGACTATGAGAAAGAGTGCAACCCCAAAGACTACCTGGCCACCTGCTATGCCTTCGACTCAAACACCATGGCAGAAAATGAAATCCTGAAATTTAACCTGGAAAACCTCTTCCAGATCAGTGGCTATGGTCCCTGTGGGGCTCATGGTGCAAGCAGCAGGGTCCCAGTGGGCGGGAACAGCAGCAAGTCCATGCACCAAGGATGCTGCAGAGGCAGCCCGGCCCACCCTGACCACCGCCCTGGCCACCACCCTGCCAACAGCAGGGCCTCTGCCAGGTGGCAACAGCTGTGTCCAGAGCCCCAGCCTTGGAGACCAAAGAACGGGGCTTAGGTCTGCTGGCCGGGCGACCTCAGTTTCTTCATCTGTGAAACAGAGAGGCAGAAGCCAGGACTATCTTGTGCTGGTGGAAGATGAAAGAAAAGGCCCGAGAACTCACCTGCCTCCCTCCTCTGCTCAGAGGCATGAAAGTAGAGTTACACAGACTTCCTGGGCTCGTAAGTCCTCTGGAAATCTGAGGAAAGTTCTTATGCACACAGATAGACACACACACTTATTTTTAAATAGAAAATAGAGAGACTTGCCCAAGCATGTATGAGGCCGTGGGTTTGAGTCTAAGCATTATCCACAGAGGTGCAGGGGGAGAACTTCATGGATACCAGAAGCCAAACCACAGAGTTCAGTTTACAAATCCTTCCTCTGGAGCATTAGAACTGGGTGAACCAGTAGAGACTAATTCTCACATTCCTTAGTGCACCCCGGGGGGGAGACAGACAGCATGGGAGGGAAGGAGGGAGGGGGTGGCCAGCCCAGACCAGATGGCAGAGGCACAGCAAGAATGGGGCTTGCAGGAGGGGCTGCGATTAGCCGAGGCACTTCAAACCCCTTATATAACCATGTAATCAGTCTAAGAAGGGTATAACTGGGAGCACCCACAGGAGCACAGGAAAGGAAGGTTAGAGCCCGGAGAAATCTAAGACATGCTGGAGGGGCGGGGCTGGCCCAGGGCTTTGGCAGGTGGACAAGCGGGTACAGGGAAGCAGGCAGGAGGGAGGAGGCAGGAATTAGAGAGCCGAGGCTTAGTGCTGCCTTTTGCTCTAACTGGTTTCTTCATCCTTCTCCTTCTAGAATGGCTGAGCTGAACATGAGCCCTGTTATGGGTTCTCAATGTAGAAACCAGACCTGAGTCCAAATTAAAATTTAAATATGAGCTTTTTTTATTACCGGGCCTAGGACCGCTTGACACTACTCATACAGGAGAGGACAAACGGCCAAGAGCCTTAGAAGTACAGAGGTTTTAAAGGTAGAAACCACATCCTGTTGAGCAAACAAATTTACCACTTAACATAATACAGTACCTTTAGGGACAGCGTGACCATTACTCAGTGTACATTTTCTCTGGGAGCATTGTTCCCCGGGAGCTCTCAGTCTATTGATGATTTGTCAATGGTACACCAAGCCTCCTTGCGGTCTTACAAGGAAGCAGGATCACAGAAAGTTGAGCAGAGTAATTTCTTACATTTAGTTTTACAATAACTCATCACACTGCTTTTACATTAACCCTTCACAGCCCCTGGCCCGGTTCTCAGCTTTCCTCCAGCTCTGTCCCCAGATTGCTTCTGCACCATGCAGATCCAGAGTCAGGACCCACACTAAGCAAACTCGCTTCACCCAGGAAGTCAGTCCTAATTTGCCCAAAAGGCTGGGACTTACATTACCAGAGCCCCACTAGTATTCTGGGAGTGTTGGGGTGATTGGGGAAGTGCACCAGGCTGTGCCTCACTGCTCCAGCCCCAGGTGTGACTCTGCCCTCTCAGCACTAGAGTGAGGTAAAAGTGGGCACAAGCCTCTTCTGCCTACTGTCCTAAGCCTGTGAGTTCTGTGAAGGCTGGGATGGGTTCTTCCAGGGCTATTGCCAACAGGAGGAGTGAGCGGAGACGCATTGATGGACATCGGCACTAGCCCCACTACCTGCCAGCTGCTGTGGGCCTTCAAGGTCTTCGGTGAGATCATCACCTCAGATTATAGTGAACAGAAGCTACTGGAGCTGCAGAAGTGGCTGAGGAAGGAGCCAGGCACCTATGATTAGTCCCCACTGTGCAATATGCGTGTGAGCTGGAGGGAGACAGGTCCCACAGGTCCCCTGCCACCATGGCCAGCATCTGTCCTTCTCAGCTTCCGCAGCCTGCCTCGCTAAACATCTCTCTCCACCATCCTCCTAGCTACCCCCATTCAGTCCCACCTCTGGCTACACAACCAACAGCAGCTGCTTAGTGCTGCCTTTTGCTGCCCAGCCCTGCCCACAAGCTCTGCTCTCCCTAGGAGCCACCCAATTATTCCAGCCCATGTTCACCTCAATTTTTTTTTTGAAAATGCATAATTCACCTTCTCCTTGAATCTAATATTGGGCTGGGGGCACACTTGTCACAGAGAGACACAGCCTTCTGGGAGCCTCCTACCCCTGCCAGGTCGTGCAGACCAGCAGCATCAGTCGCCTGCAGACCTGTCCCCACTCCAGCTCACAGAGAACAGATGCAGGGACAGGAAGGCAATGATTCCGCCTCATTCTACAGCAGAGGCCATTGATGCTCAGGGATGGAGGATTGCCACTGGCTCACTCAGAGCAGGACCAAGATGGAAACTGAAGATCTCTATGCAGTCCTTGGGCAGCTGGGCCTGACACCTGCACAGGCAGGCAGCCTGGAGCAGGCAGGTTGCTCAGCACCCTCACTGCATTCACTCCTGCTGTCCTTTGGCGACCACATGCTGAGCATCAGACCCTCCTCTGGGTTCTGGAGCTCCACAGAGGAGGAGTCTCATTCCCTGGAGCTCACACATGGATGGAGAAGGCAAGCACACCCAACTAGATAAAGATTCAGGTAGACAGAGGTGACAGGGAAGACTTCAGCTGAGTGTGGACCTGAGACACAGTGGGTGCTGGGCTGCGTAGGACTTTATGTTTAGCCTCCTTTGCTTGCTGGGACAGAATACCTGGCATGCACAATTTAAAGGAAGGTTTGATTTGGCTCATGGTTTCAGAAGTGTCAGTCCGTGGTGAGCCAGCTCTCAGGAGTAACATCGTGGAGGAGAAGGAGGAAGACAGCCAGCCGCCTACCCCTACAGTTACCAGGAAGCAGAGAACAGAAGAGTTTGGGAGGAGGGGCCAGAGACCAGACATATCTGGGATAGTAAAAACAATAGATGGTGTGGTAAGAAAAAATTTGATGAACGCCAAAACTTTTTAAATTATTGCAGTAGAAGCACATTGTCATTAAGCCACCTCGCAGGCCTCTCCCCACCACTAAGCACATTCATCCCATCACTCTTGCCACTTTCTGAAGCAGTCTTGCAGCTTCTCTTTGGTTTCTTTAGTTGTACGGTCATGGTTGCCTCTATGTCCTGAACTGATTTACCTTGTGTAGTCTTTCCAACTTTGTGGGAGAGCCAGAAGTTGCATGGTGGCAGACCTGGTGTACTAGGTGTGTGGAGATAAACTGTAATGCATTTGTAAGTCTGAATTTTCACTAGGTGGCTCCTGGGAGCGTCATTCGCTGACTGTTATCACGTTTTGTAGAGGCACCCAGCAAAGATTTCCAGAACTGCTTCAGAAAGTGGCAAGAACCATGAGACCAGTGTGTTTGAAGTAGCCAGCTGGGCCTTTGGAGGGAGATGGATGGCAATCAATGTCTTTTACTGGAATACCTTTTTAAAGTTATTCTCTGCCTATTTTGGTCACACCTGGTCGTCCCCAAAGTCATCGGCCTTGACCTGCCGACCCACCCATGCAGTAGTATCCTTTACTCACACCGTGTCTCTCCGGCCAGCCAAGGTGACACTCAAGATTGACTGGCACCTCCTAGGGGCAGCCTGCGTGAGCAACCTCCTGAGAACTGCAAGTCTGCTGGAGGAGAGCCAGGCAGTAGGAACAGCAAGGGCAGGGGCTGGAGGTGGGAAGGTGTTGTTCAGGAGCAGAAAGGAGTGATGGCCACATGAGGAGAACCAGCAAAGAAGGTGGCAAAGAAGGCAGCTGAGGCCCAGCCCGTGGAGGGTGGCAGCTTCAGCCTCCAGGGCACTAGGGAGGGAATGGAGTGGTGGGGTCTATGTGTTTCAGGGAACTGCTCATCACGCTGCCCGCTAAGGGTGACTCGGGAGACAGGACAGGCAAACCGGCCGAGCAGGGTGGGCAGGGGTGCCCAGCAACTAACGTGGTGCTCCCCTGTTGGAAGCCTTGGGGGCCTCGGAGATGGCTGCGTCTGGGATCACCTGTGGGTGCAGCCAGCTGCTGCTGAGAGGCAGGTGCCGGGCAGTGAGGAGTCACGGGCAGGGCAACTTCCAGGCCTCTGCAGCAGGAGATGAGCTCTAGGAACTGTCCACGGGTGACTGAGAACACCACAGGGCCAAGTACAGACAGTGCCCCATGCTAAGGTCAGGCCAGGAGGCGACTGCTGTGGGAAGCTGGGAGAAGTGAAGGCCGGCTGTGAGGGTGCAGCCCCCAGGAAGCTGAAGAAAAGGCGGACACAAAAGCACAGAGAGCAGGATGATGCAGATAAGCCCCGCCCAGAAGGAACGCACCAGGTCCAGCCTATGAGATCTCCGGTAGGCAGATTTACAGAGACAGAAAGGAGATGAGCGGCTCCTAGGGGAGCTGCTGCTTAACAAGCACAGGGCTTCCGCAAACAGCAATGAAAAGGTATTGGTAAAAAATACTGGTGACAGTCACATAACACAGCAAGCGGAATGAATACCACTAAATAGTACAACTAAAATTTTATTATGTATGCTTTACACTTGAAAAAGAAATAATGAAATATTCCAAAAGCCTCTTGGTTAAGAAGGAGGTAGAGGAAGTGACAGCAACAGTAATCAAATAAACAATCCACCATCGTAAGTACTGGGTTAACTTGAGCAGACCTGTTCCTTGTCTTTATAATGAAAAGAACAATGCCTCTCTCAAACATTTATTTGCTGAATAGGTGAAATTCTGGCTGGGGCTGAGGATGATCACAACGATGATATTTATTATAATTATCACTTTTATTACTTGTAGTATGTGTTGCATATCATGAAATTGTCAACTGGTGATTGTTTTTACCACCTTACCTCTGTCACTGTCTCCTACAGGAGGCTCAAAATAGTCACGAGGCTGCTAAAGTACGACCCAGCTGCCCCCTTGGAGTCTGCCCAGGTACCACCAGCGTGCTGATGCTGCTCACCCTAGAGAGTCCCTGACCCAGTGTGAGCACTACCAGCAGCCATGTGGGGCCGTGTAGGCCTGCTGAAGACGGACACCTGGTCACCACGGTCGCCCTGCGTTCACAGCACTACATGGTAGGTCCGAAGGAGCTCTTTGAGCTCCACTTGGAGAAGGAGACAGTGGAGTCTGCCTTGCAGAAGGCTGGCTTCCAGGTGCTGAGGTGTGGCCAACACCCCACGAGCTAATCTGAAGCCTGCTGCAACAATGAGGGCACCTCAGGTCATCACGGCGGGGAGGGCCTACCTGGCAGGGAAGTCCTGTGCACTGTGTCTGTGTTCCCACTCACCAGCCCTCTGAGGAAAGTAGGGCCTGGCCCAGAGGCCACAGAAGAGCTGGGCACCTGTCTTCCACGGTCCTGTCTCATTACTCTGAAGCAAAGACTGGGAAAATAAAGTAATTTGGCTGAATCTGTTTTCCACTTGTCTTTTTCCAGAAGTTGACCTTGAGACAAGGATTTGAGTCCAAATCACTGATTCGCTCCCAAGTTGTTTATTTGGAAAACGCCCCCAGAAAATATCCATAAAGCCATGGGCAGGAAAGCAGAGAAGGAAGGAGCCTGCCAGTAAAGTTTGGTCTCTACACCTCACCCAGCCAGCACTGCTCTGGGAAACTGGGGCTGTGGTTGTGGTGACGGTGGTGCTGGGGTCTGAGGGACTAGGGTGGTCCACACATCACGGAATCACCCTGCTTGGGGAGCTGGGCCAGGCATTGCCGTCTTCTGGCGTTGTGTCTGAGGGCTTCTCTGGATGATTTTAATTCCCTAGCACATTCAGTCTCCAGCATTGGGCAACACAGCCCCAGGGGAGCTCAGAGGCAAAGATTCACAGATGCTGGGGTGGAGCTTTGGCCCAGGAACCCAGGGAGAGAGAAGAGGTCCCATCGGTGTCCACACAGCCAGAACATGAGCCACTGGCTGGGGTGCAGGGCTGGCCTCCATGGGACAGAAAGGAGCAGGACCTCAGGTTCTCAAAGCCAGAAACCTTCCCCCAAATGGGCGACTTCTAGGCCCAGTTCCTGTCAGTCGGTGCACGGACACCAAAGTTGGGAGGCTGGGCCCAGAGGAGGGTTCTGTGGGTCTACAGAATAAGGAAGCTGATGGAAGGGAGCCTCAGGAAGGGGCAGCTGAGGCCCAGCAGTGGGGCAGAGCGGACAGTCAGGTTGCTGCAGCCTCCTGGACCAGACGGTCTCTGTACACACACTCTGCCTTCTAGAGAGGACCGCTCAATCTTCACTCCCAAACTCACTTATTTACAGCACAGTGCCAACATTGCAACTAAACCTGAACACTGAGGCTTTAGTTTGCAAAAGCCAACTCACACATTGACATCTTTTATCTCAAGAGAAACATAAATAATCCAAATGCCATTGGTTCACACCACTGCTCCAGACCCTAATGGAGCCAGGCCCCAGCCCGGGTCACCATCCTCTCCGGCACATAGGAAGAATGTCTGTGTCTCCCCACCCATGCCCCGCCCACATCAAGCCCCATGCTGGCTGCCTGCCGCAGGGCCCTTCAGTGGTCTGTCAGCGTCCTGTACACCAATCCCAGCCCTTGCTCCACAGAGCACCTCCCCATGAGGTGCAATCGCCTTGCTACCTGCTTAAAACCTGAACCCAAGGGAGAAAGGAATCGCACCGCAGGTGTGCGCCTCGGCCCTCGCCTCCCCTGCGTGTCCGTCTTGCACAAGGGGCCTCTTCCTCCTCCCTAGCCCCTGTCCCAACTTCGAGCACTGTGGGGAGGGTGGAGGGTGAGGAAGGCCCCCTTCCCAGTCAAGTGACAGCCTCACTTTGCTATCCTGCCACCAAACCCCGCTGTTTTCCACGCTGCTCCCACCATGCTCTTTGGTAGCCTTGAGCCTCGCATCATAGCTTGGCAGTGAGCCAGTCCTCCCTTCGTCTTAGCAACAAACTGGGTTTGATTCCTGCCTCCTGCGGCAGGGCTGCGCCATGCAAGGCAGTAGTGGCTCCCTGTGGCCACCAGAGGGCAGCGCAGGGCAGGCAGAACAGGCCGAAGAGAGGCGTCTCAGACTGGAGAGGTTTCTCCAGCACCTTTGGACCCCCTGCAGTTCTCTCAGTTCCTACCAGATGGAAAAATCATAAACTGGGCTGGAAGCCCTTGGCCAAGCAGGGCCTCTCTGAGGTCCGAACGCAGGAGATCAGGGCTTTCAGACCGAAGATCTTGTTACACCCAATATCCTGAGCCTGTGAGTCCTACTAAGCACCAACAACCAGTTCCCCGGGACACGACTGCTGCTGCTGCCCACAACCAAGAGCCACATGCTAAGAAGCCAGGCAGTAAGGCGCACCCTGAACTCTATTTTCTGTCTCTAGCTCCAACCTCTCACTGGAATAGAAACTGAGCTGAACCGTTCTTTGCGTCACAGCTGCAACCGTAGTGCCCAGTAGGAAACAGCACTCAATAAACATTAGTGGGATAAATAGAATACGTGAAGCTTACCATTACAGGCTTCCTGCAGCTCAGCCCTTTGGCTAAGGAGTTTCTGAAGCCACCTCATCGGGCGGACTTTTTCATTCTTTACCATCAAGCAACTTGATATTTTCAGCAAAACATCAAGAATTCATAAAGCATGCACCAAAGGGAAGCTCACCACAAAAGCGATCATAAATTTTCCCCTCTTGGTGGACCTCTGCAGTGTGTCCTTGCTGCTCGTTACGTCCAGAGGTGAGGCTTCTTCTCTTCACTGCACCTGCCCTCTCCATCTGGGTGCACCCTCAGGACTGTGTCAGCCGTGGTAACATTAGCAAGGTGATGCATACATACAGAAGTTCGAAAAGTGATCAGACACTGGGCTCTCTCATCTCTCGCAGTGCTACACAAGAGCCTGCACATGGGGCTACAGAGATAGCTCACTGGTCTAAACACCTGCCTGGGTAAGTACAAGGACCTAGGTTCGATCCCTGGAACCACATGCCATGCCAGCCCTGCCCCAGACACACCATGCCAGCCACCAAAACCAGGCGTGGTGGTGCACACTTGTAATCCCAGTTCTGGGGAGGCTGAAATGTAGGATCACTGTGAGTCTGAGCTGCATAGTGAGACCCTGTATCAAATACATAAAAAATAATTATTAAAGCCTACACATGTATGTCTATCACAGTTTTATTTATGGATTTCCAAAATTTGGAAGCCACCAAGACATCTCTCAGCAGATATACAGATAACCAAAATGTGATACATCCAGACAACAGATTATTATACTTAGTGCCCACAAGACATGAGCTATCGAGCCAGGAAAACACATGATGAAATTTACATGTAAGAAGCCAAACTTACAAAGCTAAAGTCCATATCATTCCAACAATTTGACATAGTGCAAAGACAGTACTATGGGAACAGTAAAAGATTAAGAGTGACCAGGACTTGGCAGGAGGAAGGATGAGTAGCAGAAACAGGGTGTTTTGGGTAATGAAACTACCTGCAAGACTACTGTGGTAGGAGTATGATTTTATGCACTTATCCAGACCCACAAAATATACAACACCGAGGTGAACCTAGTGTAAATGATGGATGCTGGATGACAGTAATGGGTCCGAGCAATTCACTGACTAATGTATGCCCCCCACACGGAGTGTTGGGAGCCTGCACGTGTGGGGAAGGGGACACGTGAGAAACTTCTGTGCTTTCTGCTCATTGCTGTGTGAATTTAAAACTGCTCTAAGAAACAAAGTTTATTTTTTAAAAAGTGCAGCTGAGCTGGGGCATACTCATTTCTTTGCTGCTCAGGCCCCTGGAACCTGAGCATGTGAAAAGTCCCAGGCTGGCCTTCTGGACACTGGTGCCCACGACAGCCAGTCACCTCCAAGATCTCCAATAAGGACACTCCAGCCCTCAGCTCCAGCCAACAGGCCCTAGTGCAGAGAGGAGGGAGAACTAAGGAATGTGTGCTGCTTCAGATTTAGGGATGCATCGTTACCACCTCAAAATTAACTGAAACACATTTTCCCCTGAAGATGACACCCCACATAAAAGACAAGAGCTCAAAAGGACAAATGGATGAGAAGACAGCAGCCACACAAGCTTGAAAGCGAGGAGCTGGTCGTGCTGACGTAGCAGATCCCAGAAGGCTGTGCGGCGGGCTCTCAGGGGCCGGCACTGTGAGCCCTGTGGAAGGCTCTGAGATGCAATGAACTGCTTCCCGCCAAGGGCAGAGGCAGGCTGAGGCAGGAGGGTGCACAGCGGAAGGCCCGTAGGATGTATAGGAAGTGAGGCTCAGACCAGCCCACAAGCCAGGTGGCTTGTGCTCCTCGGTTCACCCCATCCAGAACTGGAGGTGCCTTTCTGTGAGAGGCCAAACTAAAGTCACTGGACACTGGCCTTCTTACTGAAACTATCTTTTCCATGCTGGGTCCGTTTCCTAGGCCACCAGCCCAGGCCTCCTGCTCAGCTCCAGGTGCCAGCAACTAGAATGTGTTCTCTGTGAAATCTGCCCAGTCCAAGGGAAGCAACGTATGTTGTGAACACCAGGTGCCGCTCAACGACCAGCACAGCCAAAGTGGACCCGGTGGGGAGGATCCATGCGCAGAGGCAGGCTCCAAGCAAGACAACTCGTAGAGCCCCACCACTCACATGAGGAGAATCAGGTGGCAGTGAACAAGGCAACCGGAAGGGACAGAGCACACAAAGAGGAAGGAGGTACCATGCCCTGAGCAATAGGAGAAGGTGGACCGTGTGCGGCACCGGAGTGGGACCACAGCCCTGCTGTTGGGCGTGCTGCACTGCAGTTCTGCACCCCCCCAATTGTCCCACTGCGCCCCATCTCCCACACAAGCCTGCCCTGGCCTCTCCTTTTTCTGACTTGGGGCTCACTCCCAAACTGCAGCAATGCTGTCTCCTGCCTCTGCCCATGGAGGGCTCTACCCAGGGAAGAGCTGGCTAGCGACCTCAGTGCACTGGCTCCTGCCCCTTCATTGCTGCTGCCTCACCACACGGGGCCACCTACCAAGCCACTCAGGCCTCATCTCAGGCTCTGTGTCCAGGGAAGATATACTTGGAGCATAAGGGATGACACTGCGATGGCGCAGGCCTGGGAGCTGGGTCTGCAGAGCTGCAAGCAGGACGCCCAGAAGAGATCCTCCCCTGTGGAGGCTGGCCGTCTTTCCTGGGCTGGGACCTCGCACTCGTAGCTCTTGGAGGCAGGCCTGTGACTGGGCTCATGTTGCTGCCCCTCCTCCACAGGCAGCCAGCCCACCAGGTCAGAAGGGTCTCCAGCACCTTCTGCAGGTGGCTGCCCTCTCTTGGGCTATGTTGCGCTGGAGCTACATGTGGGCTTTCAACAGCAGAGAATCTGGAGCCCCACGAATGTGAAGCTGGAGTTCAGATAAGGAAGGGGCCTCAGCTGTGCACAGACAGGTGGGTGACGGGGAGTGCCAAGCTCCCTCGAGGGGCAGGCTGTGTGTATACCCCAAACATTTCAACCATACTGTCTGTACCATGCCTCAGCCCTCCCTGCCTCTGGCTCTTGGCCCATGCTGTCTCTGACAGGTGTGTCCTTTGGCTGTGGTTATGGCCTCCCTTGCCAAGACCCTTATCTTCCCTCTAACCCTGAACAGGACATCAGCACCCCATCTTCGGCCCCTGCACACACCACCTGGGGAATACACAGCTTTGGAAGGCTCTGTGGACTCCCTGTCTCACATTCCTACAGATCTGTGAGCTCTAAGGGTCTGGGACAGGCTGCACTGACCTCTATGTGTGCCCCTTTGCAGCCCTTACCACGACACTTGGGTCATGTCTGGGAAAAGTGCTTAGCCTCTTTGCTTCTGTTTTGTCCTAAGCAATGTGAGGGTAATAGTGAAGGCTAGAGTTAACAGGAAGCCACTGGGGCCTGAAGGAAAACAAGATTAGGGGACCCAACAGCACCAAGGAAGAGAGTAGGGGCTGGGGTAGCCCCAGTGGGTTCAGTGGGGGCCTCCTACCCTCCCTTCAGGCCTGAAGACCAAAGTCCTGCTCTCAGGGAGGGAGTGGGAGTGGGTGTCTGGGTGCTTCTGGCAGGGTCATAGCCAGGTCAAGCGCCAAGAGGAAAGACAGGTGCCCAGCTCAGGAGAAAAGCCAGAGACCATCCTGCAGAGGCTGGTGCAGGCTGGGGTGGGCATGGCTGGCCCAGGCAGGCAGAGTGTAGAGGGTTGGGGCTGAGGAGTCAGAAGCCACCAGAGGTGGGGGACAAAAGGCTGTGCACCAGTGCTGGTGGGTGGAAGCAGTGGACCAGGAATGCAGAGGCAATGGGTCAGAATAAACCGGGCCACACCTGCCAGTGCCCCAGTGCCTCTTGGGAGGGCGCAGGGCAGATCCAGGAGTGCAGGAAAGCTGCTGCTCTGAGGCTTTGGGTGGAAAGGTGCACATCCATGGGAAGAAGGAGGATTTTCTGGGAGGGGGGCAGCAGCAGGGGATCTTTGCACAGAAAGCAGGTAAGAGGACTGCTGGCCTGATGTTCCCGCAAGGGGATGATGGCCTGGGAATAAGTAATGGGCCTCCCTCCCATTCTGCTGCAGAGCTCAGCCTGGCTGAGACGCGGTGCATGCAGAGCTGTAGGCAGAGCATGTCCTGGAAGGGAGCAAGAAATCCATTTCCCCTGTTGTTGGACTGGGAGCTGATTGCCTGGTGCATTGGAAAGCAAGCAGTGGGCTTTTTTCTTTGTAATGATAATTTCTGGATCTGAGAAAGATGTTGACTGTCAACCGTGGGGGCCAGCAGAAAGCTGCTTCGCCTCTCCCCTGGAGTTACGGTGCTCATTTCAAACCTCAAAAGACATAACTAAACCCTCCCCTGTGCACCCTGGAGCCCGAGCCCAGCCCAGGACTGCCCACAGCACTCCAGCAGTACTTCATTCCACGTTTTCATTCACAAAGCAATTATTTCCTGTGTACCCACTCCTCACAGACCATAAGCAGAAAGAAAAGGAAGAAAAATTATTGTACTCTGAATGTGACTTCCCTTTTTATGTTGAGAAAAAGACACACACATACCCCCAAAAAAGAAAAAAGTGACGGTGGCTATGAGAAGGCAGAAAGTCAGGGAAAACGAAGCAGGACCTAGAGTGTGAGTGAAAGCCGAGCTTTGCCATGGTTAATAGTGTGAGTCTCTATCCAGTACCTGATAGAAGAGCCTGGGAGGAAGATTAAGCCCTAGGAGAGAGAAAAGAATGGAAGAAAGAGGGAGGGAAGGAGGGAGAGAGGGAGGGAAGGAGAGGGGGAGGGATCAAGGGAGGGAGAAAAGAAAGAGGGCCGAGGAAGGGAAACAGGAAGGGAGAAAGGGAAGGAGGCAGACAGAGAGGGAGAACAGGAAGGAGGAGGAAGGAAGGAAGGGAGTGAGGGAGAGGGAGAGAGACAGGAGGAGGGGAGGGAGGGAGAGAGAGAGGATGTGCACTCAGCTGGAGACCAGCCTAGCCCTGCCCTCCTTGCAGCAGGAGCTCTGGGCTAGTATTGCACATACTCAGTGTGCCTGGAATCCTTTTGTCACACTAGCCCAGCCAGGGTCACCTTGCTTCCTGGCCTCTGGCAATAATTGTACCTCAAAGATTAGTTCTTCAATAAGGGGCAGACCTTCTAACCTGTAGCAAATGACAGGCTACAGGAGATCCTGAACGAATCAGAGCACTGCGATGCACCAGAATAGAACAAGCACAGATAAGCAAAAGGACAATAGGACAATATGGGCAGAGGGGATAAAATACAGTCACTGGAGCCTGAGTGCTTGTAAGGAACCAAGCACAGGGCAGCCAGGCCATCCAAACAGTCCAGGAGCCCTGGCCCTTCAGGGTGGCACTCATGCAGGCCTAGGTTGTCATCAAGCTACCAGGACGCAGCCAAGAGGCTATTCATGAGGAGGGTCCGTTTCTGAGAGAATAAAGAAAACTAAAATCCAAGCATGGCTGCAGATGGGCGGATATCTCCCAGGCAGTGTCCGGTTTGTCTCCAGCCCTAGAAAGGCAGCCCTTTGCCAAACGACCTGGGTCCCCAGGGTCGTGTCAAACACTCACCATGTAGTGCAGACCAGGAGCTGGGTCTCATGTAGTCCCAGAAGGCAGATTATCTCAACTCTCCAGATGTCAAATTTGGAAGGGCAGTTCCGGGACACCAAGTGTCTCTCCTTTGCTTATCGATGTAGAATTGTCAGAGTGGCTGTCAGCTTGTCGTCAGCCATTGGTTCAGTTAGGATTGTGGCACTGCTCTGTGCAGGGCTGCGGTGTCCAAGCGCGGCCACATTAATCAGAATTAAAATACCAATTTCGTCAGATTCACAAGAATCCTAACAGCAAACACACGTCACACCACCTCGGCACCCCGTCAGTGGCATTTGCCTATGGCCCACACTACTGTGGAAGAAAAAGGTGAAGAAGTGTCCCAGCCAGGCAGCTGTCCTTCCACCAAGGTCATGTCCAGGGACAGGGGTGTGCGAGATGGCGCCACCAGCACCCACCGCAGTGTAACAAGGAGGGCTTCAGTAAGAGGACATGTGAGACATGAAGTAAAGTTAGCTAAGCTGGTGCCTGCGAAGTGCTTCCTGGGCAGTGGTCAGCCACCCCAAAGACCCTGGAGAGTGTGACAGTGTCGAAGAAGAGCAGAGCCAGGTGCAGAGAGAACAAGGGAGAAGAAGCTGGGAATATGCGCACACATGTTTAGGGAGAGCTCTGTGACCACTGTACAGAGGTAACCATAGCGAGCTGGGGGCCAGTGAAGGTGCTTGAGCAGGGAGGGCTATGATCTGACTTACACTAAGGCCAGCTCACCTAGGTGAGAAGGAAGCAGGTCCCCCAGGGGGGACCCTGCTCCTCTGCAGGCATCTGGTTGCCAGCTTCTGCGCTATGCCCTCCCTCGCCTAATTACCAAGGCTCTGTTGGCTGAGACAAGAGGTGGCACGTTGCAAAGAGAACAGGAGAAGTGAGGCTGTCATGTGCAGGAGGAAGTGTGGGGTCGGCCTGGGCCTGTGATCATGGGCAAGCTGTCTGGAAGGGACCCACTGGAGAATCAGAATCCCCTAGTCTCCAGTCTCAGCTCAGAGGGTTTGGGAAATAATGCCTCAAATAATTAAAAAGAGACTGTGTGTCTCTCCTCCTCCTGCCTCTGGGGAGGGATATTCATTCGCAGATAAATTAAAACCAAATCTAGCAATTTGCATAACTCAGACTCTTGCTGTGTAAGCTGCCCGGTCCTTGCCAGGAGCCTGTCACCCACTGCGTGGTTATGCTAATGAGCTGCTCCAAGATGCAGCCCTGCTGGAGTCTGTGGCTGCCCAGGCTCTGCTCTGGGCCTGCACTCTTGTGATCCTAGGAGTGGTCCACACAGATGAGGCAAAAGGACCTTTGACCATAGCTGAGCCCCGCGGATCGCTAGGAGACAAGGAGCTGCCGTGGGTAGGCTGTGCACAGGGAATACCCACTGCTCAGGGGGGCGCAAGCTTCTCTCGTTTGCTGAGTGGCCTCAGGCCAGCCCTTTACCTCATGGAGCCTCAGTTTACCATGTGGAAAGTGGAAGGGGCCTTTGACTGGTCTACACTGCCAAATGGCCCTGGCATCAAATGGATGGTGTGACAGAGCTTCAGAAAAAAAACGTGGCTGTGCGAATTCAAGGAGGAATTTTGTTACATGGCTCAGCACATCCACAGACAGCAGGCTGAGCCCTGCTCCTGGACAGCTGGGGACCACCTGAAAGCCCCTTGCAGGCATTTGTCTTAGGAACAAGGGCACCTTCCGGGACGCCTTCCCCTTCTCTCTGCCTCAAGCTGTTTTCCTCCGCGGGACCCTTGCACCCTGCTGTCGCAGGCTTGGAGCCTTGGATCTTGATCACAGAGCACAGCTACGAGCCAGGAATCAGTCCCTCTCTCCCGAGATTGCATATGTCAGAGATTCCATCCCAGCAATGGAAAAGTGACTAGTACATCCTCTGTGCCCGGGGCCATCAGGGTCCTGCCCTCACGTCATCACAATTAGAGTGGAGCCTCTGCGTCCAGTGACCCATGGAGCAAATCATCACACACTGAAGTGTAGTCTTTCACACCTATCAAGTCTTCAGAAGCCCAAAATCAAGGCGACAACAGATGTCTGCTTCCTCCAAAGGCTGCCAAGGAGGAGCCTTCCTGCCCTGTGAAGGTTCCAGGTGCTCCTGGTGTCCTTATGCAGGGGAATGAAGATGTCTTCTCCCTCCCTTCAATCTTGTGTGGGTTTTTGGCTGGATCTAGGACCCCAACAAACATGATCACTCAGCAAAGCCATAAAAATTTTAAATTTATATGTGTGGGGAGATCTGCATAAGAAAGAACAGGCCAAAGACAAGTGCTCAAAGCCTAGTGCTTTTCCACATTTTAAATAAGAACAATAAATTTAAGAAGAAATAATAAGACAGATGGACATCTACTCTGGGACAGTAAATCCTAGGGCTGTCAAAAGGAGACACACAGTGGGAAGTGGGAGCAGAAGTCAGTAGAAGATAAAAGTTTCTTAACTTTTGTTTATTCAGGGTCAGTGTAGCTCTAATTACCAGCTCCTATAGAGCAGGGCTATTTTCTGGCATTGCTATGTGAAGACCACCACTCCCAAGGAATCTTGCAGCCACCTGCTGTAGGGAAAGATGAGCCAGATGGCCCTTTCTAAAGGTGCAAGGCTTCAAGTGAGAACCAACTTGAATGTTAGTCTTTCACAGTCATGTACAACAAACCCTAGCCCATTGCCCCTTGCCTTACTTGAAGCAGAGCAATCCCAGGCACTGTCCCTGGCCTTCTCTCTCCTCTCTCTCTCTCTCTCTCTCTCTCTCTCTCTCTCTCTCTCTCTCTCTCTCTCTGCCTCCCATTCTATCTCTTACAAGCTTCACAGGTCATCCTGGCAATGCAGGGAGACCTGTGGTTCACATCTACAGAGACCCTATATTTCTAAATAAGTCACCAAGTCACCTTCTGGAGTCCCAGGGGCATCTGCATTCAAGCCCATACACTCAACAAAGAAAAGTATTTTGCTATTGCTTACTAATATATCCCAGGAGTCTACTGCTGAGTATGATTTATAATGGGTGTCTAACAATTGAATGGCTCAACACTTGGCCCAGGCCTTTAATATCTCTCACGTGAAGCCCCTTGATTGCTCAAACTCACAGCTTCAACAACGCATCATCTTTGTTGTTGAAATTCCTTCTTTTCAGAATCTAATCCTAAGGGAATACTCTCAGGGACATTCTCCAAATAACCCACTGGGCCCTACAAAAGGTCATGAAAGACTAGAGAATGCCAAGAAAAGGTTTTAAAAGAATAAAAGTACCAACCTGGATGGTACTTTTTGGATGCCGGACAGGGAAAAGGCAGCTAAAAAATGCCTTACTAGGACACATGGTTTAGCTAACATTGAAAGGTACTAGATTGATGTAAAAGAATATTCTTATCTTTCAGAAGCACTGTACACATTGAAGCATATATATACATATATATGCACACAACATTTATATATGCTATCACGCAGGGGCGAATGAAACCACAAATATGGCGAAATATTAACAACTGGTCAATTTGAGTGAACATTATATGTTCATTTTTTCTTGAAAATTTTCTAAAAGTTGACACTATTTTAAGCAATATTAAATTTAAATAGGACACGTGTTAGCATGCCACAGAAAGGAGGCTAGCCCAGGAGTGGAGCATTCCCCTAACATGCAGAAGCCTGGGGTTCCATCCCAAGCATTGAAAAATAATATTAGTAGTAGTAACAATAGTAATAGAGGCAGGGGGAGCCCTACATGCTCAAAGGCAACCAGTGTTCCAGCCTTTTCGGTGTCCCCAGGTGTCCAGTGTGCTTTCCTCTCCTATATGCCTGAAGTCACCCACAGCACCCAGGAAAGTGGGGGAAGGAAGCGGTCCAAGACTTCTGAGTCCCACCAGCAGCTCCCAATTAGGATAAGGCCACAATCCTAGTCTTGGGATGGAGGCAGTACTCAGAGGCAGGAGCGGAGACAGCCCTTTGCTTAGCCCAGGGCCCTGGTTCCAGTCCTTCTCTGGTTCTGATCCTGCCCTTAGAACTGCCTCTGCCTCTCTTCCACATATCCCAGGAGCCCCCATCAATGATTTTCAACTTCCAAGGGCAGCACCCCTTCAGCAGAGGGCGCTTTCATTACGAAAATGTGCAGAGAGTGCCACTGGCATTTAATGATTAAGGCAAAAGATGTGGACAGCCTTCAGTCACCTGGGGAGGCTGATGCCTTGCCCTCACAGCACTGACAGTGCCCACAACCAATAGGTCCCACTGTGCTGCCTTGTTATGCCTGTGCTGTATCTTCTGCCAGGAGTGACTGCCCTAGAATTTGTCATGATTGTCCTGGTCCCTATCCTTGCCTGCCCAGAAGCAGAGTCTCAAGCTATTGCCAGTCCTGTGTCTGGGTCAGGGAGCCCCTCTGCTTGTGCCTCACTGTCACCATTCTCCTGGAAGCCAGCTTCAGAAGGAGGTAACTTCATGGAAAGCACACAGCTTTTCCTAGTTAACCTTTTCTCTGTGCCGTGGCGTGGGCTCCAAGTCAATGAACAGTACTAGGAAAGATTGCTAAAGAAAAGCTCCATGAATCACAGAAGCTTTCCCAAAGGGAAACAAACAGAAGGAGCTCCTCTGGTGGCAGTGTGCTCAGCCATGCCCTGCGCGTGTCTCCTTCATTGGCCACAGTGCTGTAAAGAGATGAGATGTTCTCCCACCTGACACAGAGATGACGTGTGCTCTGCCTAAGGCCACGCAGCCAGTGAGCCATAGTGAGGCTGAGACCCTGTGCTCTGACAGCAAATCTCAGGCTCCTGGGGATCTCAGAGCAAGGCCTTCCATTCCCAACACTGAGCTTAGTGCTCAGGAGCCTGCTTCAGGCATAGCTGGTTTTGGAGCCGGCAATATAGACAGGCATTGCAGGCACCCAGCTGAAGCCTGAAAGAGGCACTGTGAAGCTTCACACCTGGGGTGAGCAGGCTCCAAGCCACTGGCTCTGGGGTGGCAGATGTCTGTCATTCCTGGGGCTCAGAGCGGTTGCATTTTCTTCCTCATGAGGGTCTCCTAGACCAACAGAGCCCAAGAGAGCTCCTCAAGGAGAGAGCCAGCCCAAGCAGATGGAACAGGACTTGGGCCTCTCCCTTCCCTGTCTGTAGCTCTCCCTGCACTCCCAGAACTCTCGTGATCCCAGCTTTCCAGGGCAGCGGCTGGAGCTCTGCAGCCTGCTGGCCTCTGGACTCATCGAGCTTGTCCTCCTCTCTGAGCCTTCTCACATTCTCTTCCTGCGGCCTAGAATTCCAGTGAATCTGAGAGTCCAGGTGGGAAGGGAGGGGTATAGGCATGGTGGAAAGATGAGACCACTTGAGGACAAAGGCTCCAGCAGAAGTTAAATGTTATCCTGAGAGGGAAGGAAAGCCTCAGAGGAGCTCATTTGCCACCTCAGAGGTAAGAGGTTGGCCAGTCTGGGACCCAGCACCGAGCAGCTGGCCTCTGCCACACTCCCAGAGACAACCTGGCTTTTGCCTCTGCAGAGGCAATAGAGCAAGGCAGCAGGCTGAAGCAGGGGAGGAGAAGCCCTCGTGGCCTCTGAGCCTGGAGTAACAGTTCCTAAGGTTGGGGCTGAATGATTCAGGCAAGCCTGAGGCCCCAGGCTGGTGAGTAACCTTTCCCTGATCTGCTGCCCAGATGACACCTGGCTCCTCTCCCCCAGCATACCAAAGGAGCATGTGCTGTGCTTCTGGGAAACCCCAAGACACAGCGATGTTGGAGCCAATGCCCCCTCAGCAGCCTGACCTCAGCAACAAAGGGATGGAGGGACAAGCATTCCAGGCTCTCATAGCTATTGTGTATGGGTACTGGGGACACAAGTCAGATTATCACATGAGAGAGGTGTGCTAGGCTCTGAACGATGCTGTAGCAAATTAAGAGACTTAGTGACCCAAAGACACAAATGGATGACCTTACTGAGCGACAGGACAGACATCCCAAATCAGTCTCATGAGCTAAAAATCAAGGTGATGCATGCCGTGGTCCTTCAGGATGCTGAGTCTGTTTCATGCCTTCTCCGACATCCAGAGCCCACCCACATTCCTTGGCTCATGGCCTCACTCTCCATCTTAAAAGCCAGAAGTGTGAGCTCTGTCTGCACCATGAGGCCGTCACTCCAATTCTCCCTCTTCTGCCTCCTTTCCTACTTGCAAGGCTTCTTGGGAGTACCACAGCCCTTCTAGCCAATCCAGAATCTCCACTCCCAAGTCAGCTATTCATCAACTGCCATGGTTTGACTGTGTCCCCTCCAAAACCCATGTGCCAAAATTAGAGGGAAGCCACGGGGCTCAGTGCTTAGGAAGTGATTGATGAATGGATTCGTGTCTTGTAGAGGGGGTGGAGAAAACTGGCCCAGTCCTATTTTGGTTCTGTGCTTTTTTATACCATATTAGGATACTCTTTTGTCCCTTCTGGAGGATGCAGAGCAAGGCACTGTCTTGGCAGTGGAGCCAGTCCTCAACGGACATCCACACTGCTGCTGCCTTGGTCTTGCATTCTCAGGCTCCAGAACTATGAGGAATGGCATTTCCACACTCTATACATTATCTAGCAGCTTTCTCCAGATGGAGTACCATGATCCCTCATAGAAGCTAAACCCCATCTACACAATAAATTCCCTTTGCCGTATAACCTAATGTTCACTGACGGAGGGATGAGGAGACAAAAGCTTGGGGACACTTCCACCTACCACAGTGGATAACAAGGAGACAGAGTGATTGTTTCCAAGCATAACCAAGACAGCAGAGCCTAGGCATGCTAGTCAGTTTTCCATCCCTGGGCAAAGTAATTGAGAAAATGAACATAAGGGAGGAGAACCTACTTAGGTTCATGGTTTTGGTCCATGTATTTTAGATACTTTTCTTTCATTGCTGAGACAAAATACATAGTGCACAATGTTAAGGGTTTCTTTAGCTTACAGTTTGTAGAGGTTCATCCATAATCCACTGGCTCCAAAGCAGGGTGGCACATGGCAGAGGAGCAACCACTTGTGGAGGCAGAAGATAGCAAAAGCAACAAGAGGAGAGAGATAAGACTCTATCCTTATATTGTAAGCAGCCTACATGCGCTAGGGCGGATACAGCATTCACATCATTAATCCTAGCCAGTTCTTTGCCAAGCCAATCAGTGCACTGATTCAGTAATCACACACCCCAGCATCACATGCTCTAGATTCAACCACCTCTGACTCAGGCCCATCTAGGACCCCATGAGGCTTTGCGGGTACATCCAGATACAAACTGTAACATTGTACATGGGGGAAAATAACTCTCCACCTGTTAGATGTCAGATTGCCAAATTCATATCTCATGAATATCAAAGGTTGAATTTCAAGGACAGAGGAGGTTAAGAGTAAGAATTATAGAGAGAAAGCTCCTGAGAGATAGGAGGGGTACCAAAAGTGGTAGGCAGTGGGGACTCTTTATTCAAGTATATTTCACACAGCAAAATCACAATGTGAGTCAAACTACAATCAACCTGCAGAGTCACAAGAATATTTGCCTGGCTAATAGTGCTCCAACAGTGAGAGCAAGGTACACAACCAGGGCACTTGGTGAGCATCATGCACTTCAGCTTATCTATGACTGATAACTACAGAGAACAAAGGCACTCCAGAAAAGGGAAGGACTCTGAGTCCAGCATTTTGGTCACCCACTTATGCATCCGATACCTACCTGGGTTCTCTGGACCAAGTGGTGCTAAACAAAGTATAATGTCACACTGCTGCCTGTCTGTAGGAGGCTTACAGGCCTGGCTGTTGGTGTCCACCCTGAGACCTGGCTCTCTTCAGACTTGTCTCTGACCTTGGTCTTTCTGAAGTGACTCCCACAAGTGCTCCATCCCTCTCTGACTGCCTATTAATTTCTGTCTAACTCAGCTGTCCACAATACCTGGCCCCCTGACCCTGTAGCAAGGCAGCAAGAGGAAGAGTGTGGCAGTTAGAAGTTGTTGACCTCAAGACAGCCAGGAAGCAGAAAAAGAAAACCAAGGAGGGATGCCGTACAGCTTTTACAAGCACACCTTCCTGTGACCCAGTGGGATCCACTAGGTCCCATTTCCCAAAGGTCCCATCATTTCCCAAGAGCACTGCCAGGTGAAGACCAAACCTCCAATACACAAGCCTTTTGCAGACATTTCAGATATGGACAACCCCAGGTCAGCCTAGATAAGCAGAGCGGTGGACAGGAGGGCATGGCAGACAGCAGAGCTTGGCTCAGATAAGGGCTGAGCAGGTAGGCTTTCCCTTCTGAGGAAGCACTTGTCTGTGCATGTGTGCACACCCATGTTCAAGTGTTACACACATATGAGTCTGCACATATTCTTGTTCATGCACCTATAATTCTTCCTTAGCCTTCTGACTGTGTCATCCTAATTCTTCCAGGAGGCTGAAATGTGAGTAGGGCAGGGTAAGGAGCAAGACAGGTCAGGGACTCCCTTCACCTTCCACCAGTTCATCCTTCATCCCCAAGGGGCAGTTCCCCCGTTGCAACCAGAGGCTGCTCCAAGGCCTTCCCAGGTCCCATGTGTACAGAGGAAAGGGGGGAGATGGAGTGGCTCTCTATCCACATGGGGTTGGTCAGGCCTGAGCACTCTAGGTGAGAGTGAAGGCTGGGGTGTGGGCTGGGCAAAGCACTTCCCACTCAGCCTAATTTCTGTGACACAACATAGAGTTCCCTCATCCAGCACTCACACACACAGAAGGTGGCAAGGAGCAGGCCACATTTCCACACAAAGAGCAGAATAAAGAGCTCTTCGTTGAGCACAACAAAGACCTGCTTCCCACATGGGCTGCCAGAGGCAGGCTCTTAACAAGGGTTCTCCCCAGGCTCCACCTGTAGGTGGCAGAAACAATGTGGGGACAGAGTTCTCTTACCCTGAGTAAGCATGAGCCAGTTGACAGCCACCAGGCAATACCCTTAGGAGATGGCAAACACACAAAAGCCCAGAGAGATCATGGGTTTGGCAGAGTAGAGCTGGAGTGGAATATGAGGCACCTCTCTGATTCCTGCTGTCCTTCTGCACACACAAAAAGAAGAAAATAACACAGGGAATAGCTGAAGACACTTCAGCCTATGTGGTTTGAGAATATAGAAAGCCTCAGTATATTCCAAATGGTCAGATGGATGGATGGATGGATGGATGGATGGATGGATGGATGGATGGATTGTTAAGGGGGTGAATAAGCGAACCCATAGCACCTCATCTGGGAACTAAACAGACCAGCATAACAGCTGGAAAGGATCCCATGAGCACCTATTCATTAATTCAAGACAGTGTTGATTGATTCTGGCCAGGTGGTTCAGAGAAGGGCCTCAGGAATCAGGCTGTTTGGATTCAAAGTCCTGCTCCATGGTTTTCTTTCCAGCTCTACTAAACCTCACTGAGTCTTAATGTCCTCATTTGTGAAATAGAGACAATAAGAATCTGACTCAAAAGGTAGCTGTAAGAGTAGGTGATACTATGTGGAACATTTAACACAGGGTTTAATATTATTACCATCAATATCTTCATTTTATGATTGCCTATCATGCACCTTACTTTGTAAGATAACAGTGAGCTCACCTCAGAAGCCATCTTTCACTCTGTAAGAATCATCTCCTTGGAGGAAAAAGCTAACCCAGGTTAGACCCATCTAGGATTTGGAATTGGGATTTAGAAATCTTGAGGTAGTTGAGGAATTGGGGACTGAGGACACTTCGCTGGGGCAACCTCTCAGAATCAAGGGAAAAGCCAAGAGCACTACTGGGAGGTGGGTGGGGTCAAGTGGGAGGTCCTTGGGTCATAGCACCCCCCCCATAAAGGACATTGTGGGGCCCCAGTCTCTTCCTTTCTCTTTCACTTCCTAGTCATAGGTGAGCGGTTTTGCTATAGCCCATGCTCCATTAGTAAACAAGGAGGGGAGACGGAAGCCTGAAGCACTGGAGGTATCCCCAAGAGGAAAGGAGTGCAGCCTGGATTACTGGTTTTCCATTATAATTTTTCCTTGTCTACAGTTCCTGACCAGAGGCTCAGACACCCCATGTTCTTATAATAAATTTTCTTCTATCTCAGTCTGCTTTGGGAGAATGTCCGATGTGGTAGGCTGTTTCTAGCCCTCGTGCTCTCTTGCCAAGGCTCCTTGCTATGGCTTAAGAAGTGATATTTATTTCCCCTTCCCAGGCATCATGACCAGCTTAGTAAATGGTGTGAGGCACAAGGACATTCTGAGTCTTATGACCCAGGCATTAAAACCTAGCAGTTTCTACTTCTGCATCCCAGGAAAATCAGCTGTCATATAAAAGTGTCATTTCTCTAACATTGTCATGCAATGAGGAAGCCTGAGCTAAGACTCAAATAGAGCCCACAGAGATAGCCATCCAGGGCACAGCTGCCACAGCCATCTCAGCCCAGCTCTGGACATGTAAATGAGCAAGGTTCTTTTTTTATTATTTTATTGAGAGACAAATATCAATGAGACAGTTTCAAAGCTGATTAATAGGACATTTTCAATAATTAATACCCTTTACATTGTTATCTTCTTAGTGGTTATCCATAGTACAAGAAACAGACAGGATATCCTGTCTAAACACTATTACTAAGAATCTCTCTTCTCAGAGAATCAAGAGAAAGTAGCTGTATATCTATCCTAACTATTCTGCATATACAAATGCACAATGGTTCTTCCTTTGTATCCCCTTTTTTGTTTAGTCCTGTCAGAGATGAGTATTCTATTGGCATGTAAATACTATAGCAGGGCTGAGGAGATGGCTCAGTGGAATAAGTGCTTCCCTGGCGAGCGCAAGGGCCTGAGTTCAATTCCTGGTTCTGCCAAAAAAAAAAACTATAGGTGCTTGAATTCAGCAAAACACTCCAACACAGTCCAGCAGTCCACAAAAGTAGTGGATTATCCACAGAATTTGTTGACTAGAACCTTTTACAGCCCAGCATATCAGTATGGCTTTATTTCTTGTACCTCATTTTTATACTTTTCTGCTGGATTGTTAAGACCAAGATAAAGCAAGACCTATATAACATGAAATGTAACTTTTGTATCTGATAAGGTCAGTCAAGTCCCCTCAGGATTTATCCTGCAACCTTGTACCACACTTTGTAGATCCTTTGTCAGTGTCAGCCATGTGGATGACTATGGCCATTGCTTGTCCAATTTGCTCTCTGTAGGTTCTTGAGTATGCCAGTTCCAGAACACAAATCCTGAGCTGTCCACTGACAGCTGAGCTGTCCCTATGAACCCTCCCAGATTGTAGAAAACTGACCAAACAAGTAATCATTGTTGCCCTCATTGCTGTGTATTAGAACAGTGTGCTATGCAGCCTTAGTCACTGAAGCAAAATGCAGCCAAAGGAGCTATAATCTTCTCTATGCTCATCTACTGGGGGCCCTGAGTTCAGGCAATAACAATTGAGATAGTGAGAGACATCGGGCCAGGGTGAGGCCTGATAATGGCAGGGACCCAGCCTTGGTTCTGACTGTGACAAGCATTCCATACCTCAGAAAGGCTTTCCTCACCTGTGCCCCAGTGGGCAGGTGCCCATTCCTCCTATCTGCACTGTGCTGAAACCCCACAAATTGGCCTGTCCAGAGCCACACTACTCTTGTTAAGTACCTAGTTCACCCAACAAGTCCTTGCTCTTCAAATGTCTGAAAGCTGTATGAAAATATGCTGACCTCATGAGTAATCAAAGAAATGCAAATTAGAATAGGAATCAGATTCACTACCCTGCTTATCAGATTGGCAAACTGAAGACTGATGATTGCTGCTATAGACAGGGACAGGACACACTGGGAGCCTCGGGAACCAGGAGGCAAGTGGTTTGGAGGGCAGTGTAACAGCAGCTCTGAATGTGCAAAATGTGTGCAGCCTCTACCTTGGTTAATTCTACTTCTAAGTGCCCACCCCAGAGAAATGCTCACACAGGTTACATGAAGAAATAACCAAATGCAGAAACATTCTCTGCAGCACAGTCCTTGATGGCAAAGCCCTGGGAAGGCACCACAACCCGTGGACACAGGCAGTGTTTCACCGCCCTGAGGTGCAAGAACACTGATGACAGAGGTGGCATTTTATGCTGACTCTATGCCATGACATAGATGGCATGTCCAATAACACATAAATGTCACAGTCTAGGGGAACTGACATAGAAGGCTAAGATGTACTATTAAGTGACAAGAACATTAGTACAGCATAATATTTATATAAACAGCTTTGTTTAAAAAACAAGTAAATGCATTCAAGTGTAAATGTAAAATTTCAAGAATTTTTTTTTTTTTGTACTGGGATTAAATTCAGGCCCTTGTGCTTGTCAGGCAGGCACTTAAGCCTGCAGAGCTACCTTCCCAGCTGCTGTAAATGCAAACTTTCAGATGTGGAAAGGAACACAAGAACCTGATTTTATGTTTTAAATAAAAGGTGTTCCCAGGGAGAGCGGTGGGATTGAGAGGACAAAGGGAGTTACTTGTCTGTCTGATTTTTTAAAAGACAGGATCTTGCTAGATTGCCCAAATCCATGATTTCTTTGCTTCAGCTCCCCGAGTAGCTGGGATTACAGATGCATTCCCAGCTTATTTAAAAATTTTAATAACAAAAGTGTATTTGTGTATTTCTTATGTTATTAAACATATTGGTAGCTTCCAAGCTAATGAGTGCAGCTGAGAAAAGTCCAAGCTGTGAGAGAACAGCATTTGCTCAGACTCAGAGGTTGTGTGTGGGAGTGCAGGAGTGTACGGGTCATTGGGGATGGGAATGGTCCAGGAAAGCAGGCCCTACAGCCTGGTGGGACCTGGTTATCCAAAGAAGAGGAGCTGCTCAGACACAACTGGATGCCCCGCCACCAGGAGTTGCATAGGGAGCTTCCTTCCCTGACAGGAAATGAGACCAGGTAACCTCTGAGAGCTTTTCCTACCCCTGGCTGCTGCTCCAAACCTCTGATCACTTGAGTTGCTGAGATAATCTGCTTGCTGTGCCTGTGAGCTGGGCAGCCAGGACAACAGAATGCAGGATTTGATGGGTCCCTGTTGCCCAGAGCTTTGGAACAACACACACATACACACACGCACACACACGCACACACACACACACACACACACACACACACACACACACCACTTCTCCCATCCCACAGAAAGTCTTCATGCTCTTCCTCCTGGCCCCTTATTGATTCATCGGTCCACAGCAGGTTCTTCTGGGACCTATCCATGACCCGCCCACCCATCCATCATTCACTCACTCAGTAATGACTGAGAATTCACCACGTGCCTCTGACCCTGGCCTCTGCCTCAGCCACCAGTCCTTCTTTGAAAGCTTTGGTCACTTCCTCTGGAAGAGCCCCAAGAGTTCATCTAGTTCAGACTCACAGAGAAGAGGAGCAACCGACTTGCTGAGTCCCACCAGAAGGCAAAGCTAGAAACTGGGTGAAGAAGGCATGGGGTACCCCATGCCTTGTCCATCTGCCCTTTGCCTTCAGCTTTGCATTCCAGGCCAAGTGACATCTGTGGGCAGAAAGAGCTCAGAGAACAGTGGTCCAGCAAATGGCTGTGTACATGAAGGAATGAGAAAAAGACAGCCAATGCTGGACTTCTCACTATGAGTGAAAGACAGAGGTGGTCTAGGGAGGTAAGTGGAGGTGTCTTCAGGCTGAAGCTGAGGTGGCGAGTTTGTGAAGGAAGGGGACATGCCAGCGACGGAAGTCTGCACAGGTGGAGGCCATGCCTTGCTTCTGCTCGAGCAGTCCCTGCACCTGTACATGGCTGGTCTTCTCAGACCAGGCCCTGGGCCACACCGGGAAAGGAAACAAAACCTGACCTTGAAGAAGTTATTCTAGGGTGATAGTTCTGAAACTTGAGCTGCATCAAAATGATGCTGGGAACTTTCAAAAATTGATTAGTACACCCCAGCCTCAGAGTCTCTAGTGCAGTGAGTTTAAAGTAAGGGACTGTCAAGTGTGCATCAACATGTCTGAGAAATGCATGAAAGTAGATGTCCAGAAGATGAAATGAGCTGTAGGGAATGACACATTACATTTTCCCATTTTTTTAATAGCTGCAGCAACCAAGAAACAACTGTTACTTGCCATAAAATTTTTCTGGGGGCTCGCTTGCAGTTTCTTTGGGCTCAAGCATCAACAGCCAGATAGAAATCATGATGAGAATTTCAGGCGGTGTTTAACGAATCATATGGTCCAGAGGCCTAATTATTAACCTAATGACTGCTGTCCCTCTCTAACAGTGCATCTGTGACCTTCAAACCTGTCATTAGGTCACAGCCACACAGAAAAAAATAAAACCTGGGGGAGGAGCATGGCTCCCACTTAGCCCTCAGTCTTCGCCTCTCTGAGTCTCAGTTTCAACATCTACAATGGAGGAAATTAAATGAGATGTTCCCTAAAGTCCCTTGCAGCATTCTCCCTTCTGTGTTTTCGTTTGCTGATTATTTCTAGACTTGCATCATGAGCAACCATATATATCATCTGGATGATCAAGAGCAGAGCACCAAGGGTGACCTCCTCCTTCCCTAACATTCCAATCACTTTCCCATTTAAAGGCAGTCACCACTCTAGCGAGTCCCTGAGAGTGTGCCGTGGGCCAGGCGCCAGCCTAACCTATGGGTCTGCATTAGTGTCTGAGGTCCTCAGAGCAACCAACGAGGTAGACCCAGAATAGTGCTACTCAGGATAGATCACGATTTTGCAAAATCCACACTGATGCAAAAGCCATATGCATTCAGCAGAAACCATGCTTTAGACTATGAATGTGGATCCTCTCCTGGGCTAATGAGATAGAGTACTATCCTCTCTCAAATCAGTGGACAGTGACAAGAGCCACAGCCCCCAGCCAACCAGGGGATCATAAGGGGAAAAAACGGATGCTCTCCAGCCGTGATGCCCAGTAAGCCAGGAATATGAATACATTTTCAAGTTAAATATAATATTTTCAACTTGCGATGCATTGATGAGGATGTAACTACATTATAAATGGAAAAGCATCTGTACTCCCATGGCTATTGTTACCAGCTCCACTTTACAGAGTTCCAGAGAACTGAAGTCTTCTACCCAATGTCATCCAACAACAATGCAGCAGGCAGACGTTTTGTGCACTATGGCTTCAGTCAGTTTCTGTTGAATCCACACTATGTTTGTATGATATAAGACAGTACACAGAATAAATATTTGGGAATGTGCATCGCGGTATTTATATGCTCAAAACCAATTTCCCCTGATTCCTAAGAAGGCAGAGGAAGTGAAGGACCATTTGAATCTCCTTTGTCAGTATTCTTTTTACCTGCCAAAAAAATTTAGCAGATTGTGTGGGCAGATGCACTTCTCCACACAAATACCACCTATTGTCCCCAAATAAATGGTCCACTGTTCAGTTTGAGAGACTGTCTTCTGTAAGGAAAGAAAAGGCTGAAACCTTTTGTGGTACCTAAGCATGATGATGGGATTTTCATGTTATTCTGAGATGTGTTTCCCAACAAACTTCCTACAATGCCATCAGCCATCTGACTTGGACTTAGGGGAGAAAAAGAAAAGGGTTTTGAGTGAAAGGCTAATTCTTGCTTCATAACAGCCACAGGAAGAGTGGCCAGAGGGCAGGTGGTTGATGGCGAGGAGGGCTGAGGAGGTCGGCAGTGGTGGGTAGGGAAGAGAGCTGATGTTCTCATTTCATGGCAATCCCTGGGGATGCAAGAGAGGTATTCCTAAGGACCTACAGATCTTGGGGGGCTCTGCGCATGAAAGAGCACCATAAATGGCAGGTGAGAGCACAGACTCTCTTCCTCCCAGAGGCTGAACCCCAGGGTTCAACTCCCAGGTCTACTACATAGGAATTCTGTGGCCTGGGTTCATTGCCTAACTTCTCTGTGCTTCAGTTTCCTCATCTCCAAAACACACACAATGATAAAGTTTTGTTAGGATCATTTAAGTTCATCAGTACAGTCATGATTTATAGCTGTTTCACATTCAGGGAGGCTCCAACGCATCGTGGGTACCAAAATCTACAGATGCGCAGGTATCTTGTATAAAATTGGATAGTATTTATATATAACCATGAGCATCCTAAAGTATACTCCAGATGGTATCTTATAGTATCTAACACAATATGATGTTATGTAAGCAATGTTTGTACTATATTGTTTAGGGACTCATGACAGGAAAATATCTGCATGTGTTCAATACAGGGATGCATTTTTTTCAAACACTTTTAGTCTGAGGTTGGTTGAACTCACCATGCAGGGCCTATGGATACAGGCTTCCTGCTGTATATCTAAAGGTATTACAATCATACCTAGCTCCCTGGACCACTGCTCCTTATGCTTTAACTGTTGTTGCTACAATTTCAAGGCACTCACAGAGCTCAAAATTTGAAAGTGCAGAAAAGTCAAGATGTAAAACTTAACTTTCCCACTAAATATACCTCCTTCTAAGAATAGTGCAGGCAAGGCTTTCCCAGGGAAGAGGACTAAGAAGAACATTCCTTCCCTTCTTTCCACAACCCACTTGTGGCCTGCCTTCTGTTCCCTTGGGATCCTTTGCTAACTGTCCCAACCCTCATGAGCTCCTCAACACGCTGACAGCCCCAGGAGCAGGGCCTGCATCTTCCATCACCTCACCTCATCCATCTTTCCTCTGCCTGCACTGCCTCTCAGGTCCCCTAGGAGCCCTCTCCCATCACCCACTGGGGCTGGTACGGGGGTGGGAGGGAGTGAGGCTCTTCCTGCTCCAGACTCAGAATTAACTTCCTCACTTGCCCTGCAGCCATTAGCCACCAAGTTTCCCACTAGAGACTGGAGGGCATGAGGATTAGAGTAAGAAGGGGCACCACCCAAACCGGGGCTGTCCTGGGTACCCCAGCTAACATCCCCTCCATGCTGGAGCCTGAGAGAAAGCCATCTCTTTTACCCGGAGTGAGCAATAACCAGCCTTCCACATGCACACACTAAAGGCCAATCCCTACATCCTTCACATGTTCTCACCAGCTTGAGCCATTGATGATACGTACTGTCCCATCAGCACAAGTGCCACAGTCACTCATGGGACAGCCATGCATGTACCCACAGTGTTTGAAGCTGCCCAACAGCAAGACATAAATTATAGCTCCATAGCAAACATGTTAAACCAGAATTTTCTGTTAAAAAGTACTACATGTTCTTATAAAATTTTGGAGAACTATTGGAAAGCACAAAGAAAAAAACAAGAAATTATTGATACTGCCATGACACATGGTTAATGACATGCAAAGTGCTTCTGTCTTGTCATCGTAGATTTATTAGAGGTATGGGCTTCAACTACAACCAGAACAAGGAACTGACCCCTGTGTTCCTATTCCCAGTAAGTAGCACTGAGTATATTCATGTGACCTAAGAGACTCCTAGGCCAAGCTCAAACCAAGACATACTTAGAATTCAGACACACAGGCTTGATAGATAAATTTGCATGGCTATTGGTATGTGTCACCTTGGCAAGGCTGTGCTGCCTTGAGTGGCCAAACACCTATTGAGATGACACTATAACATATTTTAAAAACATGATTTGCATTTAAGTCACTAGACTTTGAGCAAAGCTGAGAACCCCCCACCCTCCATATGTGGGTGGGCCTTGTCCCATCAGTTGAAAGCTTCAAGAGTAAAAAGAGGTTTTCCCAAAGAAGTAATGATTCACCTTCCAGACTGGAAGCCCTACCGATGTGGCCATCCTTCCTGGCCTGCGCTGCAGATTCCACACTCAAGGCTGAGCTCCCATGGGTCTGCTGGATGGACCCAACAGTCTTGGGTGTCTTGTGTGTCTTGTGGATGGAGGACTTGCCAGCCCTGTGATGCTGTGAGCCAATTTCCTAAACCAAATCCTTCCACATATATGTCCTCCTCGATATATTTCTCTGAAGGACTTGTCCTCAATCTTGCCACAGCCACGATCAGTGACAGCAGAGCCAGGCACAGTCCATGCGGAGCCATGGGTGCTGTGAGGAGGGAAGAAGGTCTCACCACAGGGCTGCACCCCTGCTCTGTGGCAAGGGCGGGGGGTCCCCTGAGTCCTGTGCAGGCCAGAGAGGAGAGACACGCGTAGGATAAAGTAGCTGGGACGCTGCTGGGAGGCGACCATGAGAACAGGAGCCCTGGAGCTCCTAAATGTCCAGGGAGGCCACTGACCCTCCCCAGGGAGCAGGATGGCGTACTCGCAGGCATTCACATTCCATCCCAGCAGACAGCGGTCACCACAGGCTAAGAAAGATGGATGAGGAAGGCGAGGTGAGAGCAGCCTCGCACAGTGAAGATCCAGCCTCTCCTCACAGGGTTCAGCATGGGAGCTGGAAGGCAAGCAGACAGTGGGCACAGGGTCCTGACCTGGCCTTCGTTGGGCCCCGAGCTGCTCCTTGCTCTGCCTTATTTCTTGCCTCAGCCCACTGATGACCGCATGTGTTGGGAAGGTGGAGGAGTGAGACAGGAGGTGAAAGCTGTGATCGTCATGGTACCAGCATCCCCTGTTTTATCATTGCCAGGGCCTTGCCTTGTTCTGGAAGCCACTGAGGACCATGGAGAAGATCAGAGTGGAAGGAAGTGGACTCCAGTTGCTGTCAAGGATGGGCTAGCTTTGGCCAATGGAGCAAAGCACGGCCTCTGCAACCCGTGGCCACAATGACAATCAGAATGCCTGCCTGAGAGGCCATCAGCTCACGCCAGAGAAAGCTGGGGAAGGAGGCCAGACCCCTGAGAATCCAAACTTCTCCAGTTCCATCCATGACCCAGGGGTGATGAGAGACAGCTGGCATGGAGTTGAGTGCTCACCCCATGTGACAGATGAGAAGAAGCTCAAGGTCCCGAAGTGAAGCCGTGCTTTCCCAGGGTTTTCCCTGCTGAGCAGTGCGATGGGACTGGAACTCTCCTTCCCACTCCCTGTTCAGGCCTCACAACCTGGGAAAAGGACAAACTCCCCAGCTGCCATCCTCACCCCCTCCTGAGGGAAAGAGTAAAACAATATGGCCTCCCTAGCACATGTTGCCCTGCTGTGACAGAAGACCATAGTCTGATTTATGAGGTCAGAGACTTAGTTCTTGCAGTGCTGGAAGGGAGGGAGTCCAAGGTCAGAGAGTGTCGTCTGTCAAGGGCCTTCCTGCGGCACTGGCACTGTAATGTGCAGAAGGCATTATGGCTCTCCTTATAAAAGCTAATTCTAGGTGTGGTGCCGCACACCTAATCCCAGCACTCAAGAGGTTGCGACAGCAGGATCGCTGCAAATTAGAGACCAGACTGAGGCTACCAAGTGAGCACAAGGCCTGCCCAAACTGCCTAGTGAGACCCTGTCTCAAAAAAGAAACAAACAAAAGCCTAATTCCATCCCCCCCCTGATGTCCTAGTACCTCCCCTCAACATCTGGATTTGGAGACTGTCTCCAGTACCTGAACTTCAGAGGGCTGAGAGCTAAAGGGGTGGCTCAGCGGCGGAGCACGTGCCCAGCGTGTGTGAGGTTGTAGATTTGATCCCTAGTACTAGGTAGGAAAATCAATTAATGAAACTTGGGGACACATTCAAACCGCAGCATGGCATCTGGTGTCCCGTGGCTCATTCCTTTGTCCTCCCACGGTCCAAAGCAAGAGCAGCTACTCTGGAAGTGGGTGGCTCCTTTAGCAAAAGCCACCTCCCTGCCCTGCCAGTCTGCTGCCATTTGCCAGGGGCTTGTCCTATGTGCAGACAGGTGTGCCCTGAGCTGCCCAAGCCCTGGCCTCACTGGTGCCCGTAAGGGCTGAGCTGAGGCCATCGGTCACACAGGACACTTGCCTTTTACTGACTTGTCCCCTCTGGCTCCTACAAGGACCCCCAAGTTGGATATCCAGCAAGTCATCCCAGAGCAGGGTCACACTAAGCCTCAGAGGAGGAGAGGTCCTCAGCTCAGCTCTCCGCAGGCAGGAAACAGGCTCTGAGGACAGCCCTCCTACAAACGGCAGGTGCCAGGCCTCCCTGGGCCTTCTGCTCTGCCTGTACAGTGGGAATTGGCTGACTGCTGAAGAGCTGAGGTCCAGCTCCTGATCTGTGGGGTGCAGCCTCAAGAGAAGAACACAGAGCCCCACTCTGTTCCCTCTGAACAGCCTCCTGCCTGGCTCTCTTGCATCTGGGTACACTCCAGCCAAATGTTTTGTTGTTGTTGTTGTTGTTGTTTTGTTTTGTTTTTGTTTTTCTTGTTTGCAGTACTGAGGACTGAATCCAAGGTCTTCAAACTGACCTAAAACCTCAGCCCTTTTTATTTTCATTTCAGGACAGGGTTTCACTAAATTGCCCGAGGTCCAGACTTGCCTCAGCCTTCCAGAGGGCTGAGATTGCAAGCATGTGCCAGCTTCCAGCCAAGACTCTCTTCTCTGCTGCTCCATGCTGCCAGACTGACCAGACCCCCCTGTGACCAGAGTTTGCATGGATGCCAAACCCACCCCACAGCCTGAGCTTTGCCTACTCCACCTCTCCCAATAGCTCCTGTTACGAATTCCTATGTGTGTGCCCCACTTTGACATGCAGAAAATGAGGCTCCTATGTCATGGTGCTTAGTGGTGGGCCCTTCAGAGGACACATGGGCCATGGGAGTGAAGCTGTCATGATGGGATGAGCACCCTCCTAAGAAGAGGCTTGAAAGCCTCCCCGCCTTGTGAGTCTGCATGGGGAAAACAGCCATGCACAAAGCAGGAAGTGGGTCTGCACCAGCCCCTGGCTCTGCTGGAGCCTCCATCTTAAACTTTCCAGGTTCAGAACTACAGAATATAAACACCTGGGATGTTCTGTTACCTTAGCTCCTTCCCACCATCCCTCATGGACTCCAGCCCTGCCAGCTGCCTGCAGGGTCCGAGCCCCAGGTATCTCCTCCCCAAGATCCCTGCAGTTACCCATGTGTCACCCTCACTGTCCTCAACTCTCCAAAGCCTCCTACTCACCCCACCCACCACATACCTGAGTAGTGCACTGGTGATGACATACTTACTGCCCCTAGTGGCCTTGGCATGCTTGTTTATCATCTCTCCATGACATTGGGATCTTGCCGTGTCTTTCCTTCCTGCATCCTGTACCTGCTAGTTGCTCAATAAATAAAATAGTATTAAACTAAAGACTTTTTTACCTTCTAGCGCAGCACTCTTGTAGGGCCCAGGAGAGGCAGAGGCAAATGCATCCAGAGCTTGCCACTGAGCAAGTGGTTCCTCCATCCTTCTGTTCCTCACCACTCTGCACTTTTTGCCTGGAGACCCTACATACATTCAGTAGCTCAACAACCATTTGGTAGAGTCTGTCCTGTCATGGTACCCAGGGTCAGGCATCTATGAGTTCATGTGAAAGATTTTTAGTGTTTACTGACTTTGAACTGGATGAAACAAAATAAAACTGCACACCAAATAACAAACAATATTTCCACCAACAATGGACTACAAAGACAATGGTGGCCTGATGCTGTTACGTCATCCAACAAAGCTATAGCTGTGGTGGTTTATATAAGGACACGGTGACGTTCACGCCATCATCTCACATCATGACACATCTCTCAGAACCTGTCCTCACTGTTGAAGGACATGTGGCTGTAACAAAAGGGATGCTCAGCCACGTTTCTTGGCAGTGACTGTCCTCAAACATCCTTGTTCCATCCCATGGTGGCCCTCCATGGAAGGTGCTCTCACTTGATTTTGCAGGCAGGCTACGGAAGGGGAGAGGGAAAGGGACCAAATTGTGCATCACAGGGCTCTCAGGACCGCTGAGTGAGGGGAGTGGCAGGTCTTCTGGGCCAGCCCTCTCCCTGGGGCCAGCAGTGGCCTGTCCTGAACCACCCTTGGGATCCCTTCCACGAGCCTCTGCCCAGCCCAGCCCAAGGCACCTGCTCCTTGGAGGAGCCTGCACATAGGACAGGGGCAACTGTGAAACCACAGACATGACAGCTGGACCCAGGCCCATGGCTACTCGGCACTGGAGCCTGAGCTATTCCGGAAAGCACAAATCCCACAGCTGTTCTGAGGCATGCAGCCCCCATCCTGTGTGAGCAGGTAAAGCTCCATCAGCCCTGACTTAATCTCTATTAATCAAACATGATGACTTGTTTTTCTCTAGAGGCAGTGCCATGTAAGTCATGCCTGGACCTAGCCTCTCTGAATCAGGAGTTGGGAGGGCAAAACAGAGAGCACAGATCAAAGTAACATTCCACAGAAACCATGGAAAATAAAAAAATGAGTAAAATCAATGTCTCTTCTGTCCACAGTGCTGTAGAACTATCTCCTAAAAATTGCAATTGCAAAAGCAGATTTTTCAGTCTCAGACTAAATTGGTGTGACCACAGCTAAAATAAAGAGACGGCTTCATACACCTGGGGACGTCACCTAGCCAAAGTTTGGGGGTGGGAGGGAGTGCCTTCAGCTGCAGGATTTGGGCATCTGAGCTGTGGTCTCAGCCCTAGATCAGACACGGGGTCAGTGAGGTCTCTATAGGGCAGGGATTCTGGCCCATGCAGGCCCTGCCCTTCCCAAGACCTTCTCTGCAATGACAGGACCATCCCATCTCCTGCCTGAGCTGCTGTACCAGCCCAGTCTGCCTTCTGAGCTCTAGACTCCACCTTCAATCCCAGCCCACTCTGCTGCTCCAGCCTACACACTAGAACTTTCCCAGGCCCCTCCCCTGCTAGAGACACATACAACCCAAAGGTCCTCTCATCCTCTGGCTCTTCAAAGTCACCCTGTCCTTTCACAGCCACAAGCAGGAATCCAACCACCTTCTTCTACCATATTTACAAAGTCAGGGCTCTCCCCAATAGTGCTGGCTCCTAAACATGGGGAGGGGGTGTCTCTTCCACTTTCCTGGCCTTCTTTTCCTTTGAATTCTACAACTGTACACTTGCTGATCCTTGCTGTGTCAGTCAGAATTCCTTGGTAATAAGCAACAGAAACATACTTCACACTAGTCCCTCCCGAAGGGGAGATTTGTTGGAAGCTCTGTTATGGAGGTAGAAGCAGGAGAGGCTTCAGGGCTGTGTCAGCCAGCTCACCATCAGGGAGACAAAATCCCTGAGATAAACAACCCAACAGAAGGAAATTTAGTTTGGCTTCTGGTTTGAAAGGATTCATCCCTGGTCATTGGCCCTCTCCATGGGACCTGTGAGGAAGCACGGTGTCATGGCAAGGAACACTTGGTAGAGTCCAGCTGCTCACACCGTGGTAGCCAGGAAGCCAAGGGAAAAGACCTGGGATCCCATTACACCCTCCAGAGAACACCCACAGTGACCTCACTTCTTCCAGCCACACCTGTCTCTTAAAGGTCCCACACCTCCCAAAAGCACCATCACCTAGGGACCAAACCTTTAACCCCATGAGTTTTGGGGAGACATATAAGATCAAAATTATAACAAGATCCAATCAGAAGCAGACCCTCCAAGGCTCCTAAGCCCTTTTCTCCTCTCCCCTGTGTGTGGAAGCTCATACTCATGATGTGTGGCTCAGTGTCTCTCTGCTTCTCCTTAAGAGAAGAACAGGCTTTCTTTTGGAGCATGGTTTAACAATACCAGGAGAGGATTCTGACTGGGTGAATTCAGCTCAGCTTTTTATTGCTACACCAACCATCTGTGCTCAATGGGGTGAGCCTCACCCATTCGTTCAGTCCAGCTGATTGCATTTGGCCAATCCCTTGCAGCCAGCTTCCGATCAACTCTCAGAGCTGGGATAGAGCATGTGCTCCCAAGAAGGCAGAATCAGCTATTAGGAGGCAGAATAACCCTAGATATCACAATGACTGGTCCCTCCAATGGACCTGATGCTTAACAGGTACATGAGGTATCCAGGAGAGCAAATTTTCATGAGGGAGAGCACAACTAAAAGAACAGAAAGAAGTTCTGTCTTAACTTATTCTCTATTCCTGTAACAAAGCACCTGAGACTGAGAAGTACAGCAGTAGAGTCTTATTGAGTTCACTGCAGGCTGGGAAGCCCAGCAGCATGGTACTAGTATCTGGTGAGGGCCTTCTTGCCACTGGCAGATGACCCCACGGGACGAGACAGATCACACATGCCGGAGAGAGAGCTGGCTCATAACAAAGAGCAAAAGCCCCCCAAGTAGCCCACCCACCCCTGAATGGAGTAAACCAGGCCTACAGAGCCCGGTCACTTCGAAGCCCCCTCTCCTTGCCCCTACTGCACCCTCACCTTGCTAAGCTCAATGCCCAACCATTCAACACTGTCGCATCTGGGACCAAATTTCCAACACACTCAAACTGTTTCTTACTGAATGATAATTTTAAAAAGGGGGCAGGGAGGCCCATCACTGGGCAGAGGAAGGAGGGCCTCTCAGGACAGTATCGGCCAAGTGCCTGCTGCTGCCAAACTCTCCCCACCCACTAATTCCCCAAATGCTGCTGATGAGGGCTTTTTTTTTTGAAGATCAAGAGTAGCAAAGATAAGCCCAAGCCCACTGCTCATATTCATCAACCACAGGGAAACTCTCCCACCCCCCTCCTTGCCCCTGAACAATACTTACAGCCTCTGTCTCCTCATTTCTAGAGCCAGACCAGTCCCTCTACCCCTTCTCCATCTTGGGGTGCCAAGCCCAGCTTACTTCTCTCCAGTGCTTGGCTTTACTGAGCAAGCTGGAAAGGTGGAGAGGCTGTCCCAAAGAAATTCAAAGGCTCCGGGGTGTTCGTTTTTCATTGCTACTTATTTTTTTATTAACACATTCTATTTTGAAGGGCATATCAAACACTCCAAGCCTGTCTGAGCTCCCCAGAATGGAGTCCTCAGAGATGAGATGAGGCTTCTGGAATGCTATGCCAGACATCCTCCCAGGAGCATCTCCTAGGATCCAGGCAAAGCCGGACAGAGAAGAGAAAGATCCAGGTGAAGTCCTGGCTTCATTGTTCCCCCAGGGAGCTGAGTCTCAATTATACCTAGGCTGTTCCACCTTCAGACACATAAGCACCCATCAGTGGGACGCCCTCAGAGATCTGAGAGGAGAAAAATTGCTGGGTACTTTGGGATCGCCACTGGGGAGAAGAAAATTCTAGTTTCTGGAAGAGGCTTCCAAGCAGGGGGAAGGGTTGTAGATGAGAACATAAAGAAAGACAGGGGCAAGACAGTGCTGAGAGGGAACAGCCTATGTCCTCCTGAAGGGTGTGTGGCAGTGGGGCCTTGTGAGATGTCTAGCCTTAGCTGAGCTCTTAGAAGTTAGAGCCCCAGCTAGGAAGAGACCAGGACCCTCTCTTTCTGTAATGTGAGGACACAGCCGCTGTCTTCCAACCAAAAGCGCCTTCATCAGCACAACTACATGGGAGCCCACTGGTGGCTTCCTGTCTCCAGAACACTGAGAAACAAAGTCCCTTGTTAAGCCACGAGTACACGTCAGATCCTCCTACAGCTACAGAGAACCACACCTCCTTCTAGCTGGGGCCCCACAGTCTCTGTCTCAGCCAAGCCCAAGCTGAGGCATCTGTAGCTGTCCTGCTTCTGGCCATTGGCCACGGCTTCCTCTGGCTGGGATAAATGAGCCCCCCCCCCCCAGTCCCTCAGCCTCAGTCTAAGCACTTCATGGTGCTCCAGGAAGTCACCCGCCTTATAGGCTGGGCTGCCCAGAACCCATGCTGTGTCTCACCTCCCATCACAGTTACCTGCACTTCTGGATTTCCATCCCTGTCTTTCCCTAGGAGCTCGCTGACAGGGCCCAATTGGTAGAACCAGCAAAGTCATTTCCTAGTCCAGGACTTGGGGTGCACTTTGCACTGTATCACCTCCAAAGAATGGGGAGATCTGGCCAGGCTTTCCGCAGCTTTGCCCCCAAGGGCTTCCCTACACCTCTGGGGTAAGCTCTGTGCCAGCAAGGATGGGAGAAGACCAAGAGGAGGAAGAGAAGGATGGAGTGCATCTATGCTCAGCCAGGGGGCAATCAGAGACTGGGCCACCCTGGTGAGAAGCAGATAGTTTCAGACTTGGGCCTGTGAGACTCCAGAGGAGAGAAGCCGGTAGCTGGTAGCTAGAAGAGTTCGAAAAGCTGCCAGGACAAAGGAGGAGGGCCTGGAAGACAGAAAACAGGAGCAGGGAGCCAAGAGACCCCTGTGTGCCTGAGTTTCTTGCACTCTGCTGTGTTCTAAGGGGCCTCTCACCACCTGGCCTGCACCTCCCAGACAAAGCCCCTCTCCACTTAATCACATTCCTCACATGCTTTTCTCTCAGATCCTAACAACCCAACTGCTGCTTAAGCTCTTAAATCCCTGTACCAGCTCACACTTCGGGACTGGGTGTTTCTGGAGACAAACCCATCCCACCCAAGTGCATGTCTGCTCACAGCCCTGGGCCCCCACCCTGTCCCAACCTGTGGAACTAAAATCACTGGGTGCACCCAGGCATGGCTGTATTTCCTGTCACTTCTCTGCTTTCTTTGTATTTATTTGTTTTTCAACATTTTATCACCATATGAGATACAGAAATAGGTACAGAAAAATTGGAGCATGATCCAAATACATCCATATACCGTTTGTCCACGCTGATCAATGATTTACATTTAGTGCCATTGGATTTATCGTTTTGTCTATGCATTTTGTATCGTCTGTGTGTATTTTTGAATCACTGGAAAGTAAGTTAGAAGTATGGTGGCTCTTTAATGCTGAATGTGTATTTTCTAAAAATGGGGACACTCTCTTACCACCCTCCATGAAGTTGCCAAAATCAGAAAGGCTGGGGAGATGGCTCAGTAGAATAAGTGCTTCCCTGGCAAGCACAAGGGCCTGAGTTCAATCCATGGTTACACACACACACAAAAAAAAAAAAAAAAAAAAAATCAGAAAAAGTGGCATTGATAAGACATGTCAGTGCAGTGGTTGATTGATTAATGGCTGTCTTCAGCGGGAATGCCCAGCTGCATGGAGTTAGCTGTCCCTAAGTGTGGAAGGCCCACTTAAGGAGGACTCTTGTCAGAATAGAAGGAGGAAGGGAGAATTTTATGGTGGCTTTTTGGCTGGTCTTTCAGCCTGCCTTGCACTCCCCAGCCTCCAGCACCTGCCCTTGGGCTTGTGGCACAGAGTCTTCAGTCTTCCCTGTTGAATTCCTCCTCCTTGGGCCTCCTGCTGTGTGGAGGGACCCAGGCCTTCAGCTGGGTTATTTGGTTCTCTTGCCTGTGAGCAGATCACTTGAACTCTTTTATACTTGACTATGTGGACAAGTACTGTAATGTACTCTCATAAATTTCTGTGTCCTGCATTAAATCTGATCTCTTGCAAATGCTGGTTAATACAGATGGCATCTCTAGATTCACCTGTGCGAAGCCGGTTGGGTCAATGGATTCTGCCCACCTGTAACACAGGGAAGGACCTGAGCAGACCCACCCTGTCCTTAGGTAGGGACCCACCCCCCACCTCTCCCCAGGAGCTGCAGCCCACGGAAAAGAATCCCTGCTCTGCAGGTTAGAGGGCAGTTTGACCCTCTGGCTGCCACGCAGGAAGCCGCTGCCCAGCATGGGTTATAAATAACCTGAAAGGGCAGGCTGTGGGGCGGTGCCACCATCGCCCTGGCAGAGGCAGTGGAGATTGTTCTGAGAGCCCTGGGCCTCACCTCAGCGTCCCCACCCTCCCAACTAGTGAAGAGGAAAAGGCCCGGGGAAGGAGCTGGCAGGGGCGGGGCCTGCTGCCTTGGGCATGGGCTCTGGTCCCTTGTCTCTAACCGTAACATGGGGAACCCCCAGGTGCACCCAGGCCTCCTTCATGTCCCACAGCTCCTCCTGTGTCTGCTCTGCCTTCTCCCATTTTTCCAAGTAAGTGTGGGGAGCCTGGTCAGAACACTGGGAGGGTGCTGGGAGGAGAGAGGGCTGGGAGTCTGTCCTGAGTGGCTGGCAAGAGGAGGTCTCGGGCTGGCAGTTGTGTTGCTGCTAGATCCCTCCACAAGCTGATGCTGGGATATAACTCTCAAGCTCAGATGAGAGGGGAGCTGGAGAAGCAGGGAAAATCTGTCACCAGCTGGCAGAGGGACAAGGAGACCCCAGGGGATAAGCCTAGTGTTCTGCGGTGATGCCCTAGCGTCCAGTACTGTCCTTCCTCAAGATCAGAAATTCTTTGTCCACTTCCAATTCTCTCCTCTCCCCTACCAGTCCTCTCACGTCCGTGAAGTTTCCCCTCTCCACCCTGGATCTGACCACCAGACCACCCCAGCAAACCACCAGAGAACTAACTGCCTTCTGTCCCCACTGTCAGAGTTCCTGCCCCTCCTGTGACATAGCCCCCTTATCAGGCAATGCCACATGGCCAGGGAGCAGATAAGCAGGAGAGAACCACTTCTCTGAGGGGTCCCCAAGACTCTGGACTCCCCCTCACACTCCACAGTCAGGGGCTCCCTACATTACTGAGTGAAGGGATTGAGCTAGAAAAAGAGCTAGTGAGGTGGGAGAGAGGTTTGGAGGTTGATTCCCATAATCTACTTCCAACCCTCTCCCCATTTTGGAGACTGGAAGGCTGAGGCTCTAAGGAAATGACTTATCACAGACCACTCTTCTTATGAAGAAGAACTGCATCATTAAAATGATCCATAAGGCAGAGGGCCCAGGGGGCCACAAAAACACTGGGATAGAGCCAGGCCAGGAGGCCAGCCTCAAGGTCCATATCCTAGGCCTCAGGGTCTCTAGGACAAGGAACATTAATTTGTTCAAAATCATTCAGCAAGGGTCAGGGAGATAGCTCAGTAGAATAAGCTCCTGCCTGGCAAAATCATTCAAGAGACAAGTAGTGAGCACCCCCTAACTGGCAAAATAGCTTTTGCCCATTCAGGTCCTTCCTTTGTCACTAACATGTGACCTGGTACCAACTGCTCTGACTTCCCAAGCCTCTGTTTCCTCTTTGGTAAAATGAGGATAGTACTGGTATTTTTTGAATAGGGCTGTCATGAAGAGTGGTTGGGATGATCAAGCCAAACTCAGTAAACACTGGCTGTGGTGTTGTGCAAGGCAAGAAGACATGAGGAACCCTGCTCTCCTGGTGGCCTGGCAGGGCTGGGAGGTTGGTACTGTGCTGAAGCGCAATCATTACCTAGTGGGCAAATGGTCCTACCTGCTAGATTTTATGAATGGCATTATGGACAGCTTGAGGGTTGATGGGCATTGTGGAGCGGGTTCTCTGTCCACCTTGCACCCCCAGGCACGCTGAGCTTCCAGCCCCCTTCACACACACACACACACACACACACACACACACACACACACACACAGAGTCTAGCAAAGATCCTCCCACAAGACCGTGGGGCTGGGTTGGGGGTTAGCTTCTGCCCACCTGCCCCAACCCCAGCTGGTTAGATAAGAGACCTTCAGGATGCTACTCCAGACTCCAACATGAAAATAAAAGGTGGAAGGCATGAGGGAGAGACACTGGGCTCCGGGGACATCAGAACTGGCAACCTCCAAGGCCAGACTCAGAGTCAGGCCAGCCTTGTCTGGCCTCTCCTGATGATCCTAGGCCGAGATAGAAATGAGTCCCTTGCCCAAAGTTCCTCAGCACACACCCAGCTGGAGAGGAACTCTCTGGCACCTAAGCCCAGCCTTGCTCACACTGGGCCTTCACAGTAATAGGATTTATTTCTTGCATCCTTAGCCAACTATTCTGAGATTTCTGCTCCCTGGGAAATGAAAACATGGAAGGATGAGCTAGCAGTAGGGAGGAGGGCCATTGGGGGGCTGGCTTCCAGCCCTCCCCCATTCAACCACATTTCAGAAGGACTGCACGTGCATGGTGAGACACAGGCTATGGAAACCTGCCCATGGCCCCTGCCTTCCCAGAGTTTGTGGTCCAGAAGGAAACCTGACAGGATGAATGGCAAAAAAGCAAGATGTGTTCACAACCTGTGGAGAGTGGATCTAAGAAAATGTGCCCTGAAGTGTAATAGTCTGCAGGAGGCGCGGGCAGGTGCTAGGTCAGCAGGGGATGAGATGAAAGCACCCAAGACAAATCTGGTCTGCTTGGCTTTGGAAGAGTTCCAGCTGGTGGTCACCCTGACCCTGTCCATTCCTCCAAAGCCTGGAGGGATCCACCAAGCCTTGACCCCTCTGAGGCCTTTAGCGAGCTGCAGAGGAGACCACACCACCACTCTTCCTGTGTGCCAGGTGTTATGCCAAGGGCCTTACTCATTTACTGGGGAAGTGATTTACAGACAGGAAATGGAAGTTCTGAGAGGATGAGCAATACAGGTGAGATGGCCCCAAGCCAAAACTTCTTGAGCAACACCTTTTTTGGATTTTGGAATTTGTTAGAGAGATCTTCAACCAGCAAATGTTCCAAACTCCATTATAACTATAACCTGAAACACTTTTGGTCCCGAGCATTTCAGAGAGGGAATACTTGGCTTGCATAGCTAATGCCTAGGGGTCTGACCTTTCGAGCACCTTGTGTCCCTCTGCAGAAACCCCAGGAACCCACCAGCCTTCTTTCCTGAGCCAGCTCCTCACTCTTGGACAGCACGTCTATGCCTCCTGCCCAGGTCCTGGCTCCCGGTGGGAACCATCTGCCCAGAGAAGGCTCAGCAAAGAGAGAAGGGGACAGGGAAGTCCCAGGCCACCTGTGTGCAGCCCTCCCCGCAGCCGCCCCTCCTTCCAGCACATACTCAGGTCTGCAGAGTCGGGCCCCAGGGCCACCAGGCAGCAGCCAATTCACCTAATGACTTTTCCCCAAAATTCCACTCCCTTCTGAGTGCTTTCTAACCTAATCAGCTAATTTGGTCTCTCTGTTTTGGCCATTTTGTTGGTGTTTAAGTATTAGAAAAAGAAAAAAATACAATTTGTCTGAGGACATCGCCTACTTAGTTTGCTAGTTCTCGGAAGTCTCAAATGTGCAGCTTTACAAATGGTGCTACACCCACTTTGTGGTCATTTTCTACTTTATCTAATTGTAAACATTTAAAACCCTTCAGCCAGTTTGGCTAAAGTCACTTTATTCAAAATTCTAATTTTTTAGCTGTCATTCCCGATCTGCCTGCCGGGGTGAGGGAAGGAAGATTATTCAGGCCGCTTATCTTGTTTATGTTGCTGGTCAGGTCCCGGGCACACAGTTGCTTGCCGGGTTCTAGACCCCGACACCAGCACCTCTATGAAGCGTCACAACACCCAAGGAGAGAAGATCATCCCTGGCCCCATTTTTCATATAAGGAAGTTGAAGTGAAGTCCTGTGCCCACGTTTTTTAGGGCTGGTGGAGGGTCTTGCCAAGGTTCCAAACAAATCTTCCTTTAACAAAAAGGTACTTTTGATGTCAGGTTGTGTTTTAAACATTTAAACAGATGCCAGAACAAATCAGAAGCTGACTAGCAGGCAAACTGGACATTAGACAAGTTGAGAAGCAGGAGGTGATTTTAGATGGAATGACTCGTTCTCAGGCCTCATGGACTCATCTCCCCCAGTGCCCCTCCTCCTAAGTGCCACTGCTTAGCCCCCAGGTAAGCGAGGACAGAGGGCAGAGAGGACAGAGTTCTGGTTCTCAGCTCTGGCTCTCGGGGACAAACAGAGGACAGGAGGAGGAGGCATGCCTGGGAGCTTCCTCAGGGGCCACGGAGGTTGGTTTGGGATTGGAAGGAGGAAAGGACCGGGAGGAAATTAGACCTGCTGGGCAATGGCCCAGAGATGCAAAGGCTGCTGGGTGCTGCTAGGGTCTTCAGTCATCAGTCAGCATCCTCTAATCAGGTAAATTAAAACACCACATCTAAAGTCTCCACTTCCAGGAAGCCAGCCCAGATGCTCTGGAAAACAACTGCCTACTCCCCCCGTGTGACTTCTGATCCTCATGTTCTCCCTGGTTACTCTGCCTCCCCACTCCTCCTCTCTCCCTCTTTTCTCTTCTCCCCTCCTCTCCTCTGCTCTTTCCCTATGCAGCCACCCCCACCCCCCCAGTACCTTCTTGGAGCTTGGTTCATTCCGTGGAAACCAGTGAATGAGAACAGCAAGCCCTAGGAAGGACCTCCCTCTCCCAGATCCTTCCCTGACCTTGGGCAGCACAGGAGGAGTCTACCCCCCACCCCAGTCCCTGCCTGTCACTGGCAGCTGGGGCCCAGGACCTGTCATCCAGTAAATCTTTCCAGCTGAGACCAAGAGCTAAATTTAGATGGAGGCTTGTTGCCAGCCTGGGAGAGAGCAAGAGGTTGGGCTAGACCTCCTGGCTCCTGGGAGGTGGCACCTTAGAGGCCTATGTGCCCCTGGGACACAGGTTCTGTCTGGACAGGGCTCAAGATAGAGTCAGTCAGTCAGCAGTCGTTTGTTGAGTTCTTGCTGGGCTCTGACCTGCTGTCTCCTCCCTGCCCTCTTCTAAGCTAAGGATATCCCATTCCAGGATCATGGTGGCCAAGGCCAAGACCTGGGCCCTCGCTCAGACTCACCTCAGAATGAAAACTTGGGAGACAAGGAAACCTAAGGAATAAGCAGAACTCCCAGCACTGGGGCTCCCAGAATTGGGGGTAAGGAGCATGTCTGTCTGGCTGAGGAGACCATAGTCTCATCCATCTAGTCAGTCAGTCAGTCAGTCAGTCAGCCAGCCAGCCACTCAGTCAGCAGTCGTTTGTTGAGTTCTTGCTATAGGTCAGGCTCTGGGCTGGGAACTGGAGACAAAGACATGAACTCTGGGATATGGTCAGGCTTTTCAAGCAGGGATAGCAATAGAGGGCAGCTTTCTGCTCCTGCCTCAGCCACGAACCATTCCTTTCAATGTCCAAAATGTTCTCATCAGAACTGGTACAAGGAAAACACTCTTTGGCTCTGCATTCACACATTCTGACATCAAAAGAGAGGTTACTTCCATACCAAGGTGTTTTTCAATTCCTTGGTGACACCAGCTGACACTGTCAGTGTGGAGGTGGCCTAAAGCCCACAGGTTGGAGCAAGGCCACATCCTCCTCAGTCCCAGCTTCCATACTTCTGACTAACAGAACAACTACAAATCATAGCATCCTACCATCACCAGCCAGCCCAAGGTTCTTTTCTTCAGTTCAGATGGAAATCATGAAATTGGTGTGTCACTAGAGAGAGGCCAAGGAGGTCCCCAAAGTGAAGACCGGGGCCCAGCTTGCCCTCTCACACCATGGAGTAGGTTTGTCAACTCCTGTCACAGAAGGGAATTTCAGGATACGCTGGTGGGAGGCATAGGCAGATCTATTAGGTGGTCCAAATAGGAGAAAACACAGAAGGGACTTCAGCTTGAGGAGCTAAGGGGACACAGTTCTGATGGAGAGGATCAGAGGGGCCTGGTGACAAAAGAATGGGATTAGCTGTTAGGGTTCCTTTGGTGTGGGCTGGGGGATAACTTACTATTGGGCCAGCAGTGCTGCTTCACATCTTACAGGAGTTCCCCCTAATGTGAGCTACAGATCCATAGCCATCCTCACCCTTATAGACAGCCTGGCACTCCTGCCTGGTACAGGACACCTGGATCAGGAAAGAAGGTTGGTGAGCTCCTAGGGTTTTTGCAGAGGGACACAAGGTGCTCAAAAGGTCAGACCCCCTCCCTCTCTGAAATGCTCGGGACCAAAAGTGTTCCAGGTTATACAGTAATGGATTTTGGAATGTTTGCCTTGACTTTACTAGTTGAAGATCTCTCTAACAAATTCCAAAAAGGAGTTGCTCAAGAAGTTTTGGCTTGGGGCCATCTCACCTGTATTGCTCACCCTCTCAGAACTTCCATTTCCTGTCTGTAAATCACTTCCCCAGTAAATGAGTAAGGCCCTTGGCATAACAACCGGCACACAGGAAGAGTGGTGGTGTGGTCTCCTCTGCAGCTCGCTAAAGGCCTCAGAGGGGTCTAGGCTTCGCGGGGGCACACTTCATGCATTTCTATAAGGAGGATAGAAGAAAGGGGCTGAGTCCATCTTTAGCAGGTAACAGAGCATGACAATTTATGCCTCTGTCCCTCACCTGCTGTGTGGCCTTGGGAGGTAACATCACTCTTTTGGGCCTCAGTTGCCTCATGTATAAATAGGAGTTATTTACAGTTACTTCATGCTGAAGCAAGGAATAGATGAACTGTCTTTTTTTTTTTTTTTTTTTTTTTTTCCATACCGGTGATCAAACTCAGGAACACAGGATCTTGCACTTGCCAGGCAGGCAACTGAGCCACAAGCTATTTCCTCTGACCTACAGGAACTTTCTAATGCAAAGCATTTGGAGCCAAGTCCAGCACATCATAACCCTTGATTCCACACAGTAGAGGCATCCCCTTCCTGCTCACCCACCATTGCCCTAACGGTACCCCCAAGCCAGAGGCAGCTGCCTCCACAGAGACCCTGTGCCCTCTTGGCTCCAGCCTTTGCCCACCCGGCTCTGCCCTGGGGTGGCTTTCTCCACTCCCGCACTACCCCTCCTATGGGCTCAGCTCTGAGATCCAACTGAGAGCCCTCAGGTTCCTCCACAGTGTTCACTGCACACAGCATGGGCTGAACTCAGACAGGTACAGGCTGAGTCCACACTGCTGGAGAGCTGGTGAGGGAGGAGGCCTTTCCAGAGGAGCACTTCAGTGGAGCCTTCACGTGTCTCAGCCCTGGGTTCTCCAGTGAAATCCTTGGCAAGAGCCTTCGTCTGGTTCACGACTGCTATGCACCAGGCTCTCCACATACAGATGTTCAACACACACACAAATTCTACAGCACTGGTAGTATTCGTTTTTAGTTTTTTGTTTTGTTTTTGTTTTTTGTTTGTGGTAGTAGGGATTGAACTCAGGACTGTCCACTTGCCCAGCAGGCACTTATGCTGCTCAGCTACATCGCTGGCCCTTATCCCAGTTATAAAGATGAGGAGACTAAGGCCCAGAGAAGTGAACTTGTTTTGCCAAAGCCATACAGCTGAGAAGCAGCATCTGCAGGACCCCGCACATGGATGTCTGCATGTGACCCCCTCTGAGAGCTCAACTTGCAAGCCTTAGAGTGTGACTGCTCGAGTCCCACCTAGGGGCTTTTCCTCCCTAGTCACCCATCTCTAGGCCACCAGGGGCTCCACCTGAGGTAGACACTTGCAGGTATAAGTCAAAGCCGCACAAGGTCCTCTGAAGAGAATGAAGATCTCTGGCTGTGCCAACTTAGCTCAGCAGAGTGAGGAGTTACAGGAGCCAGAGCCGGGATCTAAGAGATTCTCCAAATCTACCTCTAGTTTGCTTGTCTCTGTCATCCAGCCCATGCAGCACTCATGGATGCTTAGCCTGGTGACCTGTGTCACCCCCATTAGAAGACCTGGCTATAGTCTGAGACCATGTCTCTGTGGAGAGGACAGCCCACGTCACCTGAGTTTTGGGGAAGGTGCCTTCACCCAAAGCCAGTGCTAAGCAGAAAATGACCTGGGCAGGGACCACCAATATGGCAGCTGCCTTTAGAGAAGCAGCTGGAATCAAAGATGCTAACTTGGCCCAGCATGTCCCTCAAATACTAATCCAGCTCATCCCAGCAGGAGTTGGACTGATGCCCAAAGGGCTCCCAGAAGACCCTGCACTGAGTGCGCTACCCATCCCTTCCCACTATCCATTGTTCTGGTGGTCCCTGAAGTGCCCTCTCTTTTCAGGAAAACTTCCCAGCCTTCCCAGGTTCTGTAAGGTATCTCCTGTGTTTACCTGCATGACAGGAAAAATTAATTGAAGTCATACGCTACTCTCCTCTCTTCTGCTCCTGCTAAGTCTAAGGAATAGCCTCCGAACCACAGACATATCTCTGGAGATAAACACCTGGTAGATGGCCCCACCCAGCTCTGCTGACTGGATATGGGCACTATTCCAAGGGCATGCCACATTGTACAGAGGAAAAGACAGTTCTAGGGATGAGGGACAGAGCCAGAGTCCTGTCTGGGAGGCACCACTGCATGAAGTCATGTAGCCTCCTCAGGACTTCAGGCTAAACCAGACCACTACTATGCCATGCGGCCTTGTCTCAGTTTCTTGTCTGTCAGAAGAGTTGACAGGACTGATGGTCAAGTGACACAACAGGGCTCGGGGCATGCGTGTGCTACCCATGGCCACTAAGCCTGGCCTCTGACCCACCCCATCCCTGCTCTCCCTAGGTGGCCAGGCTGAGCCAGATGCCCAGAGAACAGCCCCTGTGGTCCCTATTGGAACAACACTGTCTCACGGTGGTGTCCCCGGCTGACCCCTCAGGTAGGCACACCCCCACCTCCAGCACACCCTGGGGATGCAGGGCACACAGCCTGGGGAAAAGAGTGGGTAGGATGATGGGAAGCCCTGGCTGTCAGTCCTGGACTGGATGCTCCTTGCTAGGGTCTCCATGGGGACCTGGTGCTCTTCAGCAGTGTCAGAGGGCTTGGCAGGGAGCCCTCTTCTCACTCCCAGCCTCTCATGCACACCCAAAGCTGGATAGGTATTCGGAGCCAGAGGAGCAACCCCTCTACTCTTAAACTCAGGTGGGAGGTGAGGACTAGAAGAAGGTGTGAAACCATTTCCAGTTGCCATGGCTACAGGTGTCATCCTGTATCTTAGTTATTATTCTTGAGGCAAAAAATCCAACACCCAAAGTTAAAAGAAGAAAGATCTAGTTTGTAAAGATTTCTGTCTGCAATCAGTTGGCTCCAAGGCAGGAGAGCGTGGGAGAGGAGCATCAGACAAGAGAAACGATGGCGGCCGGTTGCGGCAGGCATCTACCGTTGAACACTAGTGGGTCCTGGGCCAGAGCTTGGGCTCGGCGGCACCCCGGGGCAGGCGAGAATGCTTGCTCACAGTGGTGGCGTGCGCGCGACAGACAAGCCCACGGGGAGAGAGAGCGCGGCCCCCGTGGGAGCACGCTCGGCAGGGCCCTCACCCCACGATGCTCTTCTCGCTGAAGGAGCTGGTGCAGTGGCTAGGCTTCGCCATCTTTGAAATCTTCGTGCACCTGCTAGCCCTTTTGCTGTTCTCTATGCTACTGGCACTCCGCACAGATGGCCTGGCCCCAGGCCTTTCCTGGTGGAATGTGTTCGTGCCCTTCTTCGCTGCTGATAGGCTCAGCACCTACTTCACCACCATCGTATCTGTGCGCCTCTTCCAAGACGAGGAGAAGCAGCTGGCTGTGTTTTGTCTCTTCTGGGTCCTCACGGTTCTTAGCCTCAAGTTCGTTTTTTGAAATGCTGCTGTGCCAGAAGCTGGTAGAACAAACTCGAGAGCTCTGGTTTGGCTTGATCACGCCCCCGGTGATCATTCCCCGGTCTTCATTCTTCTGCAGCTGCTCATGATCGGTGCCTGTCGGGTCAACTAGCCTTGAGCAGAAACTAGGGAACGAGCTTTGCATAGCTGGAGTGCTAGTCCTAGATCTGAGGCCCTGCTTCAGCTACACTGGAAGAGAGGTTTTGGTCTAAAGGCAGCGCCTGCTTGCACCTGGCTGAATACCCAGTTTTCGCTAAGTCAGTCAAGTCTGAGATTTTTCCTCATCAGGGCTAAACAGAGAAGCCTTGATTCCTGAAATACTTCCTGTTATTTATGTTTTGTATTGCTAATACTGAACTGAGATCTTGAGAAGGCCCCCAGGCCTTGGAAACCGCATATAAATTGAGTGTCTTGCTGAGCTTTGAGCATTTTCATGGATCTTAGGAATGCACCTATTTACAAAAGGAGCAAAGCTGAACTTGGGGATTTTGTCCATCCAGCAACAGTAACCTAAGAGTTCATTGCTCCATCCATCTGAACCATAGTTCCTTAGATGGTTGAGTTCTGAAAATGCAAGAGCGTCTGCAACTTCTCCACTGTGCTATGGGAGAGGATAGCTGTTGCTTCATTCCAGCCTAGAGATAGGAAAGTGTTGAACAAGAGAATGACTGGGACCTTGTCTGGAAATCTGCCATCTAAATAAAGAACTCAGCTGTCAAGTCACGGCTTGAGATTGTTTCATAGACTCTTATGTTTCATGCTGCTGACTGCAGTTTCATGGACTTCTCCACCACCTTGTGACCAGCATCATTGGCATATCTGAGACACAGTTAGGCCTCCTCAAGGAACCAAAGATAGGAATAGGTGCTCCGATGATGGTAGACAAGGAGAATTGCAGGTGGGAACTTGTGAGTGGCCCCGTTTTGTTGGCCTGAGGTCTTTGGTTTGATGTGTCAGGTGCCAAATGAGAACATTTGCTAAGATGAAAATAAAATAAGAGAGTGTTTTCCTGAAGAAAAAAAAAAGAGAAAGAGAGAGAAGTGGTTCATGGTAGGCAGAAGTGGCAGATCAAGCAAAAGTCCTCAGCAGCTTTTTCTGCCCCTTTTATAGTCTGTCCAGGCTACTGGGGTTAAGGTGGTGCCAAATCTATCAGGGAACTGATTCAGTCACCACCCACCCTTAAGGCTAGCACCCTTCATCTTAGCATCGCACCCTCAATCCTCCACACTCTAGATTCAGCCACCTCTGACAAAACCCACCTTTAACTAACTGCATGAGGCTTTTTTTGGTGTCTCTTAGTTTTGCATGAGGCTTTGGGGAACATCTGGACACAAACCATATGCAACATGCTGGTAAGGACATGCAAGGCAATACAGTTAGGCCTCAGCTCTGAAGCCTCTGAGTTTTCACCTGGCTAATTCCCAGACTCAGGGAAGCCCTGAAGGACTGAGGAAGGATCTGGGCTCGTGGCTCTGGGGAGAGTTCTTTAGGGTCCACTAGGAGCTGCAGGCAAAGAGGAGGGTGAGGGAGTCATGAATGTCTTTAGGTCTTAGAGCAGCCATCGGGACTCAGGGAGACGAAGATGGCAGCCAGGCCTGGAGCCCCACATGCAAAGGCAGCCTGAGGCAGGGGTCAAAGAGGAACATCTTCCTGCCTGGGCTCTACACAGTAGGTCAGTCAAGAGTTCAGGTGTCCCTGCCATCAGTCTGATCACAACTCTTATGCAACCCTGGATAAGTCCCCTGTCTTAGTTCCAAAGGGCTTCTGTAACCAAATAACTGATCAACAGAAATGTATCCTCTCACAGTTGGAGAGCTAAGTCCAAGACCAGGGTGTTGGCAGGGTTGGTTTCCTCTGAGCCTTTACTCCCTGGTTTACAGATAGCCATTTTCTCTATGTGCCTTCATGTGTTTTCCTGTCTGTGCCCATAGGTCCCAGGTCTTCTCTTCTTTTAAGGACACAAGTTGTATTAGACTGGGGCCCACCAGGACCACATCCTGAGGTACTGGAAGTTAGGACTTCAGCTCATGAATTTGGAGTGACACTATGTAACCTGTATTGGGACCTGAGACTCCATCTCCTTATTTGTTAGAAGTCAGGGCCAAGTCGACCTCAGAGACTTAATGTGAAGGTTAAATGAGACTGTGGGGACACCAAGCATGGCGATGTCCAGCAGCCACTAGGCAGGAAACAGAGGTCCCCCACCTCAGAGAGGCACTGACATTCCCACATCAGACTGCCCTCAGGCCTCATTGTTCTAGGCAGGCCCACCTCCTTCTCCCTACCTGCACCCTCCCCTCAAGCAGGTGGCCCAGGCCCTTCTCTGCTGTTCTGATTAGAGTTGTCACCTCTGCCACCCCCGGCCTCCCCTACTTGTCTTCTGACATTGTTCATCTACTAACAAAAGACATGTACATAAAATTAGGGGGTATCCTCTAAATCCAAGAAATCAATAAATGCTCATTACCTCACAAGCCAGGATTTTTATCACATCTTACTTCAGCCAGGAGTTTATGGATCCATACACCCTCAGGTCTTCCCCCACACACACACCCAGTGGAGTTCTGGGGATTGAACCAGCCAGGGTCTTCACACTGCACTACACCCCCAGCCCCTTTTTATTTTGATGCTAAGTCACCAAGTTGTCCAGGCTGGCCTTGAACTTTCAATTGATCTGCCTCAGTCTCTCAGAGATCCATGATCATGAGTGTTTGCCACCACACCTTTCTTCAGATTGTCTTTTGTTTGTTTGTGTTTTATTTATATTTTTAATAAAACCAGAGTGATGCAGTGTGCAGCCTTCTAACATACCTTCTTCTCTAATAAGTCAGAGTGAACATTTCCCCGAATCATTAAATATTCATCTACCAGATTGCTAGTGATGCTAGTGGCACTGCCTAGCAGCCACCGTGGGGACGTCTTGCTTCATGAGCCATGCCCTGAATTGGATGTGTGAGCTTTTAAGATGCCTGTCAAGGCCTCAGAAATCACTTCTCAAGTCACCTCATTATAGTCATCCCCTAGTGAACACTGATAGAGAGAAAGCCTAATGACTGGCACCAAGTTCCCAAGCAAGGAAGTCACTGCACCATTAAGACTTGTGAGAAATCTGGAACAAATGGGAGCAAGAATATGATAAAGGCAGCATTCAAATGAATGTTGGCTCTAGGGAAAAAGTGTATACACATATACATAAGTGACTGGTAATGATTGAGTTTCAAGTTGGGCAATATGCTCATTACAATACTACCAAACATTCACAAAAGAAAAGACCAAAATAAAATAAGTGTAGGCCATGTGTGGGCTAATGGTGGCAAGGGTGCATGAACCAAAACTATGACCAATCTAACTATATATCCCCGAAGTCCAAATAAGTGCAAAAATGCACATAATCTCAAGAATGAGTAGGACTTTGGGCAGAATTTTAATGGGTGAGTTCTAACTTATTCATCACAGAGATACACACATATATTTGAAAAATAGTAGTATGTATACTACGTGACACATTATTTATTCTGTCCCTAGACAGTGAGGCTCTGAATAGATCCAAAGATCTCTTGAAATAATTCCCTGGGCTGGGGATGTAGCTCAGGAATAGAGTACTTGACTGCCATGTATGAGGGCCTGGGATCTATCCCCAGCACTGCAAAATAAATCAGAAAGGAAAGAAAGCCATAACTCCTGAATCCAACATACACACACTCATGCATACACACACACACACACACACACACACACACTCAGAAATGGAGATTGCTCTGGCTGGGAGATAGGGTCTTGTGCACCCCAGCTCTGTACCTGAGGCATTTGCTCTTCCTGTGTGATCACTGGGCCTAACCCTGGAGTTCTTGGATGGGTTCTGGGGCCAGTGACAGACTAGGACTTGCCTGTCATTGGAGAGCCAATGATCTCTCTACATTGGCAAGAAGATAATGGAAAATCCAGCAACTACAGTGACATGGGCCAGTTGCAGGCCACAGGACCAGCCACCCAACCCAGACAGGACTCAGGCAGTGAGGGCATGGCTGGCAGATGGGTAGGATTGAGTTGGACTAACTGGAGTATGGAGCTAGAAGGCCATAGAAGCCAAGGTCCCTGCACTACAGAGGTGCAGAGGTATAATATAGCCCCAGGGAAGGGCAAGATGTTCCAAAGGGCACCTCAAATTTAGCAGGAGGTGGACGATGAAGGATAGGTGATCTTTAAGAATCTCCTTTACAAGACCAAAGACATCAACTCCATCTTTATAGGAGGAATGACAGTTGAATTGCATAAAATCTCTTTATCTGTCCTATGAGACAGAGAGAGAGAGAGAGAGAGAGCGCCCACCCAGGCTGCTGCAGAGATGAGAGAGAGCTCTGGTAGGGTAGGAGAGGGAAATTCCTTCTCCTGAATATCCTGCTGCCCAACTGTAAATTGAAACCATGGAATTTGATGGTCACCAAGGGCCTTTGTGGCCCCAAGGGAGTGTCTGGCCTAGAGCACAGCCTGCAGTGCAGTGAAGAGCAGGTACCTTGAAGGTCCTCCTGAGTCGCTTGCGCCAGTTGCCCCTCCTGGGAAACCCCCCACCTGGGTCCCATCTGTGCCGGCCCAGAAGGCTGTCTGTGCAGCTTCTCAGAGGTGCACTCCTCAGAGGCCTGAGGCACGTGCTGCCCCCATGAGTTTTGCTTTCCAGCTGACACTCACATGGCAGGGGCTGGACATGGTCAGGATGGGGTACGGCGGCACCGTGTGGGATTATGCTGCACTCCTCTTGTAATGAATACTTGATGCCATGCCTGCACAGGAAGCTGTCCTGGAACTGCCTTCAGCCACCTGTAGCTGGCAGCAGAGGGGCACCAAGAAGGAACAGCCTCATCCAAGGCTGTGCACACAGAGCTCCTTCTGCCATGCTCCCCTGGACTTACTTGCCACCTGTCCTTGTCCCCACCCTCCTGAGGACTCACAGACTTCTCAAATGCTCCCCAGTCCCTGCCCTGCTGGGCCCACAACCAGGGTGGCCTGTGGCCCCAGAATCCTCCTGCACCCCAGGGGTCTCCCATCTACCTCTGCTTCTTTAACAATCAAAACACCCCAACTTTTGTCTCCTTGTAGTTGTATTTAGTCTAATTAAGAAAAGTGCTGTCTCCAAATTTTTCATTTTCTTTTACTTACAAACACTAAAGTGAAATACAAAATTGATTTGTTCCAAAACTTCTACCTCTTCCAATTTTCCCTTTGTGAGAACCAGAGTACAGATCAGTCACCAAAGCGTGACTTGGTTCCCCCCCACCCCCCGGCCCATGCAGTGGCAAGTGGAAGGCCTTCCTGTGTGCACAAAAGAGATTTTCCCAGTGACCAGAGTTAAGGCAGTGGCACACTGCTCTCTGTGGATCCCAGGATAGCTCCCTCTGGGGGCTGGGAACACGACTCTGCTTAGCTGAGATCAGGATCAGCTCTCAGGCTGGGGTTAGACCAACCCAGTCTACCTTGCTCCTGGCACTGCTTCTTGGAGACACCATGGGACCCTTGCCTCTGTAGCTGCCCACTGCTAAGTCAGGCCCCTGACTGTCCATTCAAGAGGCAGAGGACAGACCTGGCTGGATGCTAGGCACCACATCCCTGCCAGTTGACAGGCCGTGGAGAGATTACAGGGCTCCAACTTGGCCCTGCTGCTCGCTCCCTGTTGCTCTGCCTGGGCACTGACAACAGAGTTAACTTGGGGTTGGAGAGATGAACAAGTAAAGGCAGCCCAGTCTGCTTTCTGTCTCTCCCTGCTCAAGGGCTGGGCTGTTTTGGGGTGCCTTCACAGAGTCCCAGTGAAGATGGAGGTCAGGGACAACAGCTGGAACTGAACCCTCTCCTGTCACTAAAATAGAAATAGGCTGGGGAGATAGCTCAGTAGAATAAACTCTTGCTTGGCAAGCTCAAGGGCCTGAGTTCAATCCCTGGTTATGCAAAAAAAAAAAAAGAGCTAGAAACACAAAACACATATACAGGTGTATACACACACACACACACACACACACAGAGCGAGAAAGAGAGAGACAGAAAGATACAGAACAGAGAGATTCTGCAGAAGCAGAAACTCAGAGCTGAGAATAGCCTCAGAATATTTCACTGACAGAGAAAGCCCCAGAAGACACGGCAGGACCCCTGCCTAAGGCAGTATGCCAGGAAGAAGAGTCAGTGCCAGGAGCAGAGGAAGTGGGACCTCACCCATTCGGGCAGTACCCTGAGACTAAGTCCACGTGGTGGGCGTGGTTGGCAGCAGCACCCTGAGGGTCCAGGCCGAAAGAAGCACAATACCAAGAAAGCACCTAGGAGACGGAGGCAAATCTCCCATACAGGATTTTAATTCTCTAGCCCCACAAAGGGGTTGGATGTCTTTCCTTCTCCTGATAAGAAAGCCAGCCAAGAGCCCAAGCCAGGAGAAAGACGACAAACACCTCCTCACTTCTCACTTGATCTCGGTTCCCCAGGCATAGAGATGGGCGTGCGCAGTCTTACAGTTAATTACAGCCAAGTCCTCCCCTTACAGTGCCCCAGCTCATTAAATAGCAGCAATGATCCCTCAGTCCCCGAATGGAAGATTTGGTGCTGTCCCTGCCCTCCTGGAAGCCGCCCACCCACTGGGTTCTCCAATCCATCCTTCCCAGGTTGACAGCCAGCTGGGAAGTGTGTCTCCATCCCAGCTCTCACAGGTACCCAGTCACCCTTCGGTGCCACCTGATCTCACCAGACTCTTGGGTGACCTTCCTGCCTCCCTGGAGGGACCCCAATCCATTTCCTTTCCAGAGAGGACAAAGACTTTTCCAGGGTGCAAATGAGCACCTCACCCGTCCGACCCCGCCCCTTTCCGTGCCCTTGCTCACTCGGGGGAAGAATCAGGCCTGTGCGGAGAAGCCCAGCTTTGGCTAGTAGCTGACCTGGAGTGGGAGCTGCAGGAGAGTTACTAGTGCCGCAGCTCTTTGCTGGCCGTGGCGCCCTGGAGCCTTTCGTTCTCGGTCCTCGGTCCTCGACGGGGCACTCCCCGCGTAATCCCTGCCCAAACCAGTGGCTCAGCCACTCTTCCTTCGGACTTTGCTAGTAGAAGAAAGCGGGTCTTGAGTGAACTAACTCCAGACCGTCCAGTGGGGCGGGGGGCTAGAGGCTGAGCCGGGGGAAGAGAGCTACCCGGCCCCGCCTCCGGGCGCCGCCATTGGCCACGGCCAAGCGGGTGGACTCGCTGCTCTGTGCGCACCGCTCAGCCGCTGCTCTCCGGGAAGGTCCGGGTTGGCGGCTCCAGGCGGTGGGGCGCGGCGCCCGGAGGAGGCTGCCCAGAAGGTCGGGGCAAGGCGAACAGGGGCAAAGATCCTGCGCCCTCTCGGCTGCTCCCCTTCGTACCCACTTCCTCGCCGGCGCGCACTCCCACTCCCTCCGCGCGCTCGGCTCCGGGGCGCAATGGACGCGGCACTTCTCTACAGCCTGCTGGAGGCCAATTGCAGCCTAGGGCTGGCCGAAGAGCTGCTCTTGGACGGCTGGGGAACACCCCTGGACGCCGAGGGTAAGCACGAGGCGAGTGGACCCCGGCACGGCGGACTCCTTCCTGGGCGCGCTCGGTGCGCACCTGGTCCCGCGCTCCTCGCGCCCGCCCGCCCGGAGCTCCGAGAGCCGAGACATCCCCGCGCACTCTTCAGAGCTCTGCCTGCTCTCTTCCATCATCAGGTCCCTACTCCTACTGCAACACGACCTTGGACCAGATCGGTACATGCTGGCCCCGGAGCGCAGCTGGAGCCCTCGTGGAGAGGCCGTGCCCCGAATACTTCAATGGCGTCAAGTACAACACGACCCGTAAGTGCCCTTTGACCCTCGGCCACGGACTATACGCTGGCCCCCGGGAAAGCTGTTCCAGGGTTGGGGTGGGTTCTGGACCCTGTGTTGGAGACCTAGTGAGGGCTGTAGTACCTGTATCAGTGACCCTGAGAACTCTCTAAATGTTGGGGTGCGCCTTCTGTCCCAACCCAGCAGAGCTTTTAACCTCAGAAAGCGAGGATTTGCCCACAATTCCTGTGCTCCATGGGAAAAAGAAAACACTTCTTCTCTGCTGTTGCCCCAGTGCCCCAAGTTCTCCCATGAGGGTGCCATCACTGTTTAGACAATGCTTACCCACCCTAGAGGGAAGGCAGTGCTATCTGCAACCCTGCACCCCCAGCGTGAGGGCCATGATCAGGTTCTTTACTATTGGAGAGGACAGAAGGAAGGCTAGAGACTGGGAAGATGGGGTGAACATGCAGACCATAGCCACTGGGGAGCCGCAGGGCTTGGGCGACATCTATTTCCTAACCCGATATCCAAGCCTGGCCCTGCGAGTGGTGAGTCAGGAGAGTGCACAGCATCATTGCTGGGCAGCCCCAGGCCATGTGTGGGGTCTGAACCGAGACCATAGCCCCCCACCAAGGGAGAGCAGCCCCAATGCTCCTTCCTCCTAGCAAATCTCATGCTGGCCTGACCATGGGGAAGAAGCCAGCACACGGGTCCCCAAGCCTCCAGCTTGGGTGTTCAGTTGGGGCCAGTTCTGGAGGAGGGGTGGGGGGATGTGTGCGTGTTGTCTGTACCTGGTGGAAGGCCTGAGGAGAGCCGGGCGTGAGGTCTATCTGATGCCTGGGTGCAACCACCCCTGGCCTGCTCGAGCATCACCCTTCTGTATGCAGCCCTTCCCCACAGTGAAGCAGCCCTGTGACTATGCCTGCGTGTTTCAAAGCCCTCTTCCTTATGAGCTTCACCTCACATGTGCCCATGTGCCTGTCCAGCTCTCCAAGGTTGTGGCCTGGCCTCCATGCCCAGAAGGCGAGGCACAGCACCTGATTCACAGCTGAGCTGCACTCCCCTGGCCACACCAGCTGAGGGCTCTGGCAGCCCAGGGAGCAGCATGCTCTGAAGAATGCAGGGCACGGTGCTCCTCACTGAACAGGCTGGCAGAGGGAGGCGCAGCACAGAGGAAGGTTTTGGCATCATCAGAACATGCCGCCTGTCCATGAGGAACAACAGGCCTCCCTGGAAGGAACTGAGGTCCCGCACCAGAAGGGTGCAAGAAAGTTGCTCTCCCAATTCCCAACACAACACTCTATTTTTCTAATCTGTGAGCTTTCTGGATTGGGACAGTGGAGATCAGATTGGGCCTTGTCAGGGCAACTGGGGTAGTGATCCTTCTTAATTCATATCCCAGAGCCTAAAGGAGCCCCACCCCAGCTGGAGCCCAGCCTGGAAAAGGGAGTCCCTCTAGAGAAGGGGATGGCCTGGGTCCCTTCTTCAGAGCAGAGCTGAGCACACTATTGTTTGGTCAATTGATTGAACACCTGCTGTGCAGGCCAGGCAGATCCCTTCTCAGGATGGTTTTCAGGTACAGCTGCAGCTGGGGGAGGGGAGGGGATTGTGCAAGGCTGACATGTGTGTCAAGAGAAACATGCCCCAGAGACACGTAGCTTTCATGCCTGCATTGCAGACAAGAATGAGGAGGCCCAGTGTCGGGACCTAACTTGCTCAAGGTTCTAACCATCTCCTCTGAACCAGCATGGCCAGGGGACCCACAGCCTTACTCTTACCTTGGGGTAAGCACCATCCACAGGAATTCTAGCCTAGCCAGAGGAGCCCAGGTCTGTGGGCCCCAAGGGAGAGGGCTGCTAAGGAAGTGGCTGAAGCTTCCCTGAGGTGGAGCAGAGCTGCGGGCACAAGGAAAGCACCACTGCAAGTGGCCTTGGGCACTGGAATTGACAAGGAACACGGAGGGGGCAGCAGCAGGACAGGTGCACAGGGAGACACTGAATGCAGTGCAGGCTGTGCTGACTTGAGGAGCTGGAAGGACAGCAGAGAGGGGTACCCAGGAAGCTGTTCTGGGTGGGAAAGCCTGGGGGACCCCTGTAAGGGGAGAGAGGGCACCTGCCAAGTGCCTGGCCTCAGGTTATGTGGCAGTGTGGGAGGGCAAGTCAGAACCTTCACTGGCCTTAGCCAGGGATGATGTTCAGATCCAGTTGTGGCCAGCGGAGGGGAGGGGGCTTGTGCAAGGCTGCACATACATGCCACGCAGAGCCAGGTCAGTGTCTGTGTGTCTCCTCCAGCACTGCCTGCATCGGCCCAGGCCTGACTGTGTCCATACTGTCATCTCACTCATGCAATCCTTACACCCGCCTGAAAACAGAGACATAGTACAGTAAGCCCCCAACTTATGAATGAGTTCCTTTCCAGGAGAATATTCATAAGCCAGATTCATTTCCATGTCTGACAAAGTGAGTCTTATACACCTTTGACACAAATATACAGTGTAAAAGCATCAGGACACCAACATTCCACATCAGCACTGCTTTTCCTCTTGCTCCTGCACACTGGGCTCTGACTGAGCACTGTGCTATTGTGCACTGTTGCATGGTACAGAAAGCATAAGGCAGTCCGACTGTGACACTGTCCTGTAGACACATGAGCTGCTTTTGTGACTTTTTTCAAATCTACATGACACTAGTCGCTTCATATCCATTCAGATTCTCCACTCAAGTGTCCGTAAGTCAAGGATATATTGGTGGCCCTTACACTGCACATGGGGAACATGAGACAATGAGAAGTTAAGGGACTTTTCTGGTAACTGAACAAGGATCCAAAACCAGGATCCGCAGCCTATCAGGAAGCAGCTCTGCCAGGTGAGTGGAGAAAAACTTTGTCAAAAAATTTACTGGAGGGCTTATGGAATCGCCGAGTTCACTGAAGGGCCACACTTGGAGTCCCCAGCCAAGAACCTAGGGCAAAGCTGGCACATGAAGGAGTCTTGCACTCCCTTCCAGATCCACCAGCTCTGCTCACCAGCTGGGCCACAGCCCTGCTGCCATCTCTTCCCTGGGGCCTGAAGGGTTGGGAAGGCCTTCTCGGTCTCCATTCTGTGGACACTAGTTCACACTTCCCTCTGGCAGTGCATACGATGGGGACATCAGTGGGGGCAGGTCCACATACTGGCTTTACAAGGCAACCCTGAAATGCAGAATCTGGCATTTTAAATCTAGGGTGTAAGTTGCCCTCTGCCTCTTCCCAGGACTCCCAGAGCCCAGGTTCAAATAAAACTGTCTTTGGGTAGCCAAAGGCAATCCTCAGTGTCCTAGGATGAGTTGCATCCCCTTGTGGCCTCAGTTGCCATCTGCAGAGAGTAGAGAAGTGGGTTAGCCCAACAGAAGATTCTTAGAGTGGAAGGAAAAACCGAAGTCCCATCTTCCTCCATCTCCCCATTTCATAAATCCTCAGAGCTTCCTCTGTATGCCTCTATCTCCTCATCTCCGTGTGTTGTCTGTGTGTCCTTCCTGTCTGTATTTCTGAATGTATCTTCTCTGTCTCTCTGTTTCTCCTGTTCCTGTGTCTCTGTGTCTTTTTATTTTCTTTCGCCCTCCCTCTCCATCTTCCATCTCTCCCTCCCTCCTCTCCCTCTTATTCCCCCCATCCCTTCTCCCTGGATTTCATTCCTCCTCCCTCTCTTCCCCTTGCCTAAATTTGCTGTCTCTCCCTGCTGCTTCCCTAGTCCATGTACCCTCCTGGCACCTCCTCTTGTCTGTGTCCATGGTATCTGTGGCTGCAAAGGAGGGCCCGACCCCCTCTCTCCAGGACATGGCCCATTTTCCTCCTGCAGAATCTCGAAGGGAACCTCAGTGTAGCCGTGACTTCAGTCTAGCACCACGGCCTGCGGGGATCAGCTGTGTCATCTGTACTGCACATCTGCCCAGGCAGGGGACCTCACCCCATTCTGGAAACATGTCAAGGCCTTGGCTGTGTGATAATGGAAACCCATCCACTGAGGGACACCAGCCAGAGGGACCTCCAATTGAGCCTGCCTGCTAAGGCAGGAATCTCCTTTTGAACCCCAAAGAGGCAAAGGTGACAATAAAGTTTGGACCCCGCCCTGACCAGGACTCGCATTACCCAAAGTCAAAGATTGGAAGGAGGGCTTGGTGGGGACTGGGGCACTCATTCTCGGGAAGGTTCCTAGAGCGCTGGGCTGGACCTTGAAGGTTTTGCAACAATGAAGGCCAGGCCAAGGAAAGGGCTTAGGTCCTCTAGCCTGAGAGAGCAGGCCCCTTGTTCATAGACATTTGTTGTAGGACTGGAATACTCTGGAAGGATGCTTCTCAATTTTGAGAATGTAACATCTAAATCTAAATGCAAGACTGTCTGAGACCTTCACCCGCCCTTCCCCTCTCCTCCTTCCTGCCAGGTAGGTCTGAGTGTATGGTGTATTCCCTAGTCCTTTCCCTGACTCAGCAGCAACTGCAGCAGAATCCAAAACCCTAAAGCTCTCCTGTGGGAAGACTTCCACTTCCAGAGACCCTCAAGCTCATCCCCAAAGGGCTTCTTCTACTTAAGTTATTCGAGCCCGCTGTGCAGTCAGCTGGGCCCTGCTGACCACACACCTCAAAACAGGTGCCTGACAGAGAGCCCTGTGGCAGGGATGGAAGGAGCCCAGGCCAGATTCTGGAGGGCTGGGTCTAACTCCAGCTTTGCCACACCTCAGAAAGTGACTGGCAGGCTCTCCTCAGTGTCTAATTTTGGTATTCTTTCATATATGAAAAGGAGAGAGAATATACTGATGTCATGGGCAATGGCAAACGGGAAGATGGCACTGCTTGAGGGCTCCTTCTAGGCAGCTAGGGAATTGCATACAAGGAGACAGGAGTGGAGGGGATTGAAGGCAACCTGGGAACTGGAAGGAGGAATGACCATGGGTGTGTGAAGGCCCCTGCCATGCTGAGGATGGCCGTCCCATTCTGGGCTAGGCTGGGCTGGGCTGGGCTTGCTGTCATCTTGAGAGCCCCATGGCTCTCCAGCTTCTGGATATTGCTGTGGACAAGAAGTCTGCTAACCTAGAACCTAGAGCAAAGCTGGCACATGAGGGAGTCCTGCACTCCCTTCCAGATCCGCCAGCTCTGCCCACCAGCTGGGCCACAGCCCTGCTGCCGTCTCTTTCCTGGGGCCTGAAGGGCTGGGAAGGCCTTCTCAGTCTCCATTCTGTGGACACTAGTTCACACTTCCCTCTGGCAATACATACGATGGGGACATCAGTATGTCTGGTGCCCAAAGGCATCTAGAAACAGTTCCACAGCCCCCTAAGAGGTTGTGCTGATGTTGAGGGAGGACATGGGGTTCTGCCAGGTGGAGATGTGCCATCCCTGTCGGGTGGGAATTGTGGGATGACAGCAGATTCCAATGCTACTCACATTGCTGACAGTCTGTCTTACCTCTGGGAACAGTGTCAGTACTTTTTGGGCCTCAGTTTCCTATGCTAAATAGCCTGCCCACCCTGATGTTGCTCTGTTCCAGGGCAGCCTCTTCCCCAAAAGTCCTCTGCTCCCCTTCTCCCTGTGTCCCTCTGCGAGCTGATGTCATGGTGACAGGCCCATTGAATGTTGCTAGGGGCAGCAAGAGAGAGTAAGGCTGGACCTTGGGATGCCAGAGGAAGCTCCTCTGACAGATCCCTCTCCTGGAGTGGCAGCGACCTCACACTGAGCTGGTTTATACTCTCCCCCTGTCCCTTGTCAGAGCACCCAGCATAATCTCTATTAAATGACTTGTGCCTTTATGGCTCTACTTCCCACCCTTTCCTGTGACTATGGGCTGTTACCTCATCAGGCCTAATCAAGGCTGAAAGAGCATTGTGAGTGAAAAGTCATATGGAAATAGGGAACCAAGCATTTCTGAAGACCCAGAGTGGCCAGCTGAAGCCCAAATGCTAGTGTCCACATAGCACAGCAAAACTGAAACAAAATTTCCCTTATTCTGCATGTCATAGCAGATGGCTCCTCTGAGGCCTTCACCACTCACTGTCTGGGTTGGCAGTGGTAGATTCCCAGTCTCTCAAAACAGAACAGGCTGGGACTGGGTGAATGTGCCTACCTCTCTGAATCTTACCACCAATACGTTGTAATCTGATCAAGCAGAAATGTGCAAAGTGGGCCCAGAGCCACCCCCTCAGTCCCAAGTAGCTTGTAGCATATCAGGGCTGAGGAGTATCACCTCAGGGAGATGCTCCACAGCTGAGGAGAAATGCACCACGGGCACCACAACTATGCCCCTGACCACCCCAGCTCAGCCACAGTTCCCCAGTGGCTCTTAGGTGGGAGTGAAAGCAATTAGCCATGGCCCACAGCCCAGTCCAAGCAGTGGTGGGCAGGCTGGAAAAGAGATTAGCTAGGAGATTTTCCCCACAAATGGAAGAAAAGTGGCTCAAAGTCAAGGTCAAAGATTTCTAAGCAAAGCACAAGCCAGAAAAGGACACAGCTGTACTTGGAGGAGACCAGCTCCAGGCAGTGAGGGGGCAGTGAGCATCTGGACTCAACATGGCCAGGACCCTGCAGAAGTGGCACAACTAGCTGCATCTACCAGAATTCAATACAGAAGGAGAAACTTCTCCCTTCCAGAGACACAGACTTGAGGGCATCCCAAATGAAAGCATGTCTCAGGGCAGAGAACTCAGTTTTGACCCCATATCCAGCTTCCCCTGAAGCTGACAGATGTCCACTGACTCTGTTCCAATGTTTTTTCCTAATAACCAAGATTTTAGTGCCTGAACTCCATATACAATTCAAACGTGCCTTAATCTGACTATGCAGCCCTGGCTGGCCTTGAACTCATTGCAGTCCTCTTGCTTCAGCTTCTCAGTATGGGTTGGACTGCAGTGGCTGAAGTTTTGGCAGCAGGGTTGGCCTAGGAGTGGGATGTGTGAGAGAGACCCAGATGCCTCCTGTACATGTGTTGGACTGTTTTTGCCTATGCCATGCAGCTTGATAGAGCCTGAGCACCCAAGGTGGTATACTGTCCTCTTTGTGTGCCCTGAGTATTTTGTCCTCATTGACTTCCCTGGTAACCTAAACAGCACCAGCATTGGCCTATCCTGAGGATGATTCATGCTAAACCATGTGCAGTGCTTGAGAAAGAACAAGGGGAGGCAACCCTTAGGAAATCTCAGCCACCAGGCTGAGTACAGAGGGAGGTAAATTTGAACTCCAGGGAGCCTCCAGGCTGGATAGGAAAACATGACTTCTTTATAGGAGTCAACAAGAGAATAACTCCAGGCCGGCTTGAGCCAAGTGAAAGTGGGCAGGTGGACCCTCGGGGGGGCTTGGAGCCATTGTAGAAGCCAGTGGAGGAACTGGGGCTGATAGTCTTAAGGGAGATACGAATCAGCTTGACTTTGAATTGGCCACAGAGCAGAGACGTGACCACCAGGTGGGAGGGCAAATCCTCAGGGAGATGGTGAGAACTAGAGGTAGTGCAGGACAGAGCAGGGTCACTGTTGCTGTCCGTGGTGCTGAAAATTCTTACCTCATGCCTGTAGTAAATATTGCTGTGCACCTCTGTGGTCATCTTCTTGTCATTTTCTTGCCAGATATGCAATAATCATATTGCCACTGCACCAACAACACAGACTCGCTTACTCTTTCTCTCCTGACAACCTCCTGCTCTTTTCCTCCCATAACTATAATCAGAAATGGTCCTTCCCAGTCTCTATTTTCCATGCCCCATGTCTTGTCAGGAAGATTATCAGAAATAGAGATGCCAGTAATGTAGGGATTTTGGGAGTTATCACAGTGGCTTGGGATTTAGTGAACTGCGAGTAAACTCTCATGATGTAAATAGTTGGTTCCATTGGGAACCAACTTGCCTTATTTTTCTTAGAGGGAAACTGAGACCAACAGAGAAAATACGTCCCATGGGCACCTATTCAGCACAGAAGAAATCATGGCTAGATTACACGCAGCTAGGATCTGAGCTGCTCCAAATGACAGCCTGAGCCAGAAACGTTGGTGTCTGAATGGAGAACAATCATGCTTCAGGGACTTGGCACAGACTTTGGCCACTTTGGGGACAGGGATCAGGCTTCCTAAACCACAGAGTTTTGCAAAAGAAGACCCTGCCTGCATCAGACAGACCCTAATGCCCCCAGTGGGCCACTCTGCACACTATTGGCATCGATCCTCAGTAGAGAGGCCTGTGTTGCTGTGGTAACGGGCACTACCTCACTGCATTCAGCCCCACAATTCTGTCCTGGCCACCTGCCCTCAGGCTTTCTATGCCTGTCCTTCTGTGGTTCTGGGGACAGGGTGGGGGCCTTGCTCACTTCTGTCCACAGCTGTGCCTGAGGCCATGGCACCCTCATTACTAACACTAGACTGCTCCATCAAAGGACAGATACATTTGTCTTCGAGTTCTCCAGTGCCTCATCCCAAGATAAAGCTGCACCTCCAAAGGGACACCCCTCCCATCCCCATATCCCACACCACACACCCTCCTGTCCAGAGCTCAGCAGGTCTAAATGAGTCTGATATCACCCACATGGACCCACTGCCTAGCTCCAGAGGAGGAACACAGTGATCCAGACTGGTCTCTGGCTAATTCTCTGTTCCGTGGGAGCTCAAGTCCAGTAGAAAAGATTGGGTCCAAATAGTTAAAGTCCATAGCGAATTATGGCAAATGCTCTAACATACCTTCTGGCATTTCAGACTATGAATCATAGAATCATAGTGGACTGTGAAACTGAGTTAGTGTGTCATGACCAGCATTTGTATATGAAATGAATAGAATGTGTTAGAAAGCAGCATAGAGAAGAAAACACGGGAGCTGTTGTCAAGATAAATTTTGCTTTATGAAACTGGATTCAAATGAGAAGGGAAGTATGATACAAAAGATGTTCCTGTAGTTCAAGGTCAGAAAAGTGTGAAAGCCTGTATTCTAAAACATGGGAATATATAGAAGAAGGAAGTTCTTATAGGAAAAACAAGGGGGTTGCTTCAGACCTGGGGTGCTGGGCAAGGCCCACTGAGGAGGTGGGATTTGAGTTGGGGCATAAAAGATAGGTAGAAATATATTTGTGAACAGTGAGTGTGAAGAAGATGCTTCAAGGACGGATCAGTATGCAGCCAGTTGTGTTCCAGGCCTCTTAGTTCAAATCTCAGCTGGATGTGGAGTGGTAGACATGGGGCCAGGCATACAGGGCCTTAGTGTCAAGCTGAAGTAGTTAGACTTTATTCTCAAGAACAATAAAGAAGCCCTGGTGACATTTAAGCAGGAAAAATCAGGGTTGAGGGATTGGAAGAGGTAGAAAGGCAAGAAAAAAGGATTTCGTGCCAATCCATGCAAGAGGACCAGAAAGAGGACTGTGGGTGGGGCAGAGGGAGTGGACTCTAGAAAAAGAAAAAGAGGCACTAGAGCACACAGACCTTGGGGTCTGAGGGGTCGGTGGAAGGCCAGAAGAGGCCCCCATAGCTGCTTCCCCGCACAGGCCACTCTCATCCACAAACCCACCCTGTCTGTGGGCAGAGCCACCATGAGCTCTCACGCCTGGGAAGGAAGTGTGCTGAGCTTCGCTCTCCAGGACCCCCATCTTACTGGTAGTAGCAGACTCGCCCCTGTGGACCCCTCCCCCCAGGCTGGCTATAGGCCAGGGTGGAATGCAGGGCTCCAGCATCAGGACTAGGGGTGTTCAGGAAAGAACATGAAAGCAGTGAAGTGTGAGCAACCAGAGAGGCTTCCCTGGAAGAAGTAGCCTAGTATAGAGCTTGAGAAACATTTATAAGTACTTGTCCAGAAGGTAAAGTTTTCTGCCCTTTGAGTCACAGCCAGGATCAAGGTCTACCTTGCACCATAGAGACCTGTTCAGAGGGACTTTAAGACCCCAGAGTACATTTTACAAAAAGACCTGCCCCTCCCAGACCCCTTCACTGCCTTATTCAATGAAGTCACCAGCCTTACAGGTTGAGGTAGCCCCAGTGTCCCTAAGGAAGACAGCCCCGGGCTTTAGGTGCTCAGAGCCCACCAGGAAAGCCAGGTGGAAGGGCAGAGACAAGGAATGGGTCTGTTTTTCAGGGTCAGGAAGTCCCCGACAGAATCACTGGACCAAACTAGACACTGTGTCTTGTGCTGCTGGGCCCATGAGGCCAGACTAGGCCACCACCAACACTGAATCTTATGTGCTCTGAGCACCAAATTAAAGAACAATTAAGCTAATAGAATCTCTCCCATTGTTTCTGCTCTTTGCCAAGTGTTCCGCCATGATTCTATTGCCTTTACCTCACCATCAGCTGAACAGAAGTGGAGTTTTAAAATAACTTAATTATTTTAGAACTCACTGCTTCCAAAAACAATCTAAGGTCCCCCCTCCAAAGCTCTGTGACTCTGCTCTGTGAGTGATTTGTTTTAATTAGCTTTATATTGTATATCTAACGGAAGCCAAGAAGCTCCTCAGCAGCTGCCTTCAGCTTCAGGGCAGAACCCTGGCCCAAAATACCCCAACAGTGGGTCACTCTGAATCCATAATAGAGCTGGGAGGGGGGGTGGAAGGTATGCAGAGCTGGACCCCTTCTCTGTGGGCAGGACCTCCCAGGGGAGGCTGAGGGTGAGCTATCTGCAGGGGGTGGCTTGGGAGCTCTACCTTCACAATAAGAGCTAGGATGGAAAGAAAGGCAAGGGTGCACATTTTTCAGCCTTCCCACACTGCCCTTTGATAAAACCTGTACTTGGGCACTGGATCCACCACTGCTCCAAAAGGCCTCCTCACATGTCTCATTCCAGCTTTGATATAGATGCTGGCTCTCAAATACCTAAAGCCATCACAGGGTCTCCCTGGCAGGGGGAGCTCCAAGGCAGACACACATCCTCGCGTCCTCAAATCTCCCTCCTTGCCATTTGCCACAACTTAGCAGTCAAGACCTGCTGGGCTGGAGTCCTCTTATCATCTTTCCATACGCGTATGCAGCAAGAGCCTCACTTTCTTTTGCCTTGGTTTCCTCCTCTGTAAGATGCATTCATCCTCTCAGCAGCCATTTGGTAAGGACTGAGCAGGAAGAAGATGCAGTGCATGGAAACACGGGTACACAGGTGGTAGATACTATAAAAATGTGGCTGCTGATATTGGTGAAAGGATGTCTGTAAGATGATTAAGGCAAAGGTGGCAATTCTTTGTTACACTAAGAATCTTCAATCCATAACCCAGTGATCACAATTGGGTTTGGCTTTGCAGTAAAACACAAAAGCAAAGAAAGTGCAAAGAGGTAATAAAAGACTGTATCTAAAATAGGTATTAGCAGGCTGGGGAGATAGCTCAACAGTCTAAGCTCAAACATAAGGACCCAGATTTGATGCCTGGTAATACATGCCAAGCTGGTCCCAGACCCCAGCCATGCTATGCTATGCCATGCTGGCCACGGAAACCAGGCAAAGGTGGGGCATACCTGTAATATCAGCACTAGGGAGGCTGAGACAGGAGGAACACTATGAGTCCAAGCTGTGTAGTGAGAAATGTACCAATTAAATAAATACCCATTTTACTTTAATCTTTTGTCCATTCATTTATCTGGTACAGGGTCTCACAATGCAGTTCAGACTTACAGTGATCCCCTTGTCTCAGCCTCCTCAGCACTAGGACTACAGACTGTACCATCACTTGGTGAGGGGCTGGTGTGGCATGTGGTACCAGGAATCGGACCCAAGTCCTTGAGCTTAGATTGCTGAGCTATTTCCCTGGCCTGGTATTAACATTCTTTAGCTAATGTGCAAGGTAAGCCTTTTGTGCAACTTTCACATAATCAATTCACATAGAAACTTTCAGCATTGTGTTTCCAGGCTCAGGGATGTGGACTTCATTCTGTGGGCACTAGGGAGCCAGAGAGGGTTCTTGAGGAAGGACGTGACCTGAGTCTTGGTTGGCATCTTCTGTAGGAAACGCCTACCGAGAATGCTTGGAGAATGGGACGTGGGCCTCAAAGATCAACTACTCACACTGCGAGCCCATTTTGGATGACAAGGTGATAGCCCCACCCATCCCAGCCCTACAGGTATTGGGTCTCAGGTTGAGCACAGAGCATCCCTGGGGTGACAGAGCCCATCCTTCTGTCACCCAGCCACTCCCTGTGCACTTCCAGCCCTGCCCTTCTGCCCCATCTGGTGCCCTGTAGTGCTGTGGTTGGGAGTCAAGAAGGGGGGCTCGCAGTTCCACCACCAGGGTGGCTTGGGCTGATGAAGGGTGTAGTCAAGGTGATATGGGGCACAAAAAGAGGCTGACTGTAGGCCCAGGGCTCCCCCACTGTGTGCTGTGTGCTGCTGAGCCTCAGTTTCCCCACCTGGCACTCTGAGTTAGTAACTCTACTGGGGAAGGAATGGGACCCCTAGGGCTCTCCCCATGGGGCCTGCTCTGGCTTTCTCTGCAACTGCAGTCTTGTGCCACTTTGTCTAGAGTTGGCAGTGCTTGGTGATAATGCAAAGTGAGCTGACCTATTTGGTCTGAATAGCCTTCCTAAGTGCTCTGCAGACAGGCTGCTCAGCATAGCTGCATGAGCAGACCCATCTCCATGCACCTCAGACTTCCCTCTGTCCCTATTCCTGAGGCAGGAGGGCAGGTTGGCCCCACTCTACAGATGTCACAACTGAGGACCAGCTCAGCCTCAGTTGCTCAGCTAGCTCAGAGATGAGCAGGTACATACAGCATTGCAGAATTTATAGATTTTTCTTTTCTTTTTCCAACTCTGTGCCTACTTCTCTGAGATATCGCAGAGTGTACTATACCCTAATATGCCCCCCAAATGCATATTGGGACAGCTGATTGTGACTGTTTATACATAAAGCCACCAGGGCCCACTACAAGTTCCAGGTTCCAGGCATGGGAGTAGAGGAACACATAAAGCCTCTTCTGGCCCCCATAGTTAAGGCCCAGCCTGTGCTCTGTACCCATGCTTCTACCTGCCATGACTGTTTTCTGTCCAGCAGAGGAAATATGACCTTCACTACCGCATTGCCCTTGTGGTCAACTACTTGGGCCACTGTGTTTCCATGGTAGCCCTGGTGGCAGCCTTCCTGCTTTTCCTGGCCTTGCGGTGAGTCTACTCCTGCCCCTCTCTCTCCTCCTCCCTGTCTCTCCCAGGCATTCCCCCCCACCAAGGTCCTAGGACTGGTAGACAGAGAGGGTTGGGTCAGGTGCCTAGACACCGGTCACCAGCAGGCACGTGGGCACAAAGCAGGTCCAACCAGGGCCACCATGCAGTTCCCTCTCCACTATAGGCTGAGTCTCTGCTGGGCCTCTAACCCATCTGGTCGCTAACCCCAGCCATGTAGGAGCTCTGACCCCAGGGACCTGGCCCAGCTGACCTGGGCTCACCTGGCCTTCCCCAGGAGCATCCGCTGCCTACGGAACGTGATCCACTGGAACCTTGTCACCACCTTCATCCTGAGAAATGTCATGTGGTTCCTGCTGCAGCTCATCGACCACGAAGTGCACGAGAGCAATGAGGTCTCTGTTTGGGGAGCTTGGGCTGGACTGGGGGCTCTGGACTTATGTCAGGGGGACTCTCTGCTTGACTCTCAGGTGTAAATCAGACCTGAGCTTGCCTCACCACAGGCATTGTTCTTCCAAGGGCAGGGAGGCCAGAGCTCAACTGCTTACACTTGAGAGTAGACAAATTCATACCATGCCTTTTCCCCCTTAAGAAAGGGGGTCTGGCAAACTTCTGTTGAGCTTTATCTCACTTGATGCCAGTGAGACAGGTTGGGATGTTGTCCCCACTACACAGGTGCACACACTGCAGCTCAGAGCTCAAGTGACTCTCCAAGGTCACACGCTGTGTTGATGCCCCCACATCGTGGGCCATTTCATAAATTGCTACTGTGCTATTGCCCTGTCATTGTCAAGCGGTGGACGAGCATAGCATCATGCATGTCTTTGGCACACTGTTTTCTCGGCAAATCCTCAACCATTTTCTTAGCTTGACCTGAATCTGAGCAGGTACCTGGCCTGGTTTGACCCTTACACTGGCCCTGCCACAGGATCAAACAAGTACAGTCAGACATTGAGCCCTTCCAGGCCCCATACTGGCATGTATTAATGAGACATGACATAGCTTGGAGGACAGGCCAAGTTGGGAGGAAGGACTGTCATTAGCCTTCCATCTCAGCAGAACTTCCAAGAACCAAGGAGTCAGACAGCCACATAACCCAGGATCTGGACATGGCTGTGGGGCAAAGCCACAGAGCAGCTGACAGCTCAGCACAGGAGGATTATCCAACAGGTCAGGGCATCAGAACTGCACAGGGAAGAAGTGGGTGTCCCAAGGGTCCCCAGGTCCCAAGCTGGCCTGCATTGCAGGGTTGCATCCCCACCATCCTGAGGCCCCAAAGTCCCTGGAGACAAATCCTGGTGATGGTTGGCAAGTTCAGGACTGTGCTGGACCCACGCTCTGTGTGGCTCTGTGTGGCTCTGGTCAGGCTTTTCAGTTTCCTGTATCCCAGTGCAGGTGCTCAGGAAGGTCATCTTGCTCACAGGGACAGGAGTACAAACCTGGTGGAGGGGGACATGTGGCAGCCCTAAGCCCAGCATAACATATACATGATGCCTGTCTGTGCCATCTTTCCTTTTGCTGCCCAGCAGGGCCCAGAGAGGGCAGAAACCTCCCAGAATCCCTAGAGCTAGTGGAGCTGGGGATGCACATTTCACACCCTGAGTCTCTAGTACTGCTTGAGAACCCCACCCTCATATGGGCACTTCACTCCCTTTGCTGCTGTTGAATCTGGGTGAAGCTCGTATTCCCTCCCTGTAGAAAGCAACCTGACTTTGTAAGGCTGGAAGGTGACTCCAGACTGAGACTGCTCAGTCCACACCTCCAGCCTCCTCCCCATTAGTAAAAAGGAAATTCCGAAGTGTTCTTGAGAAATCAAGACAGATTGGGACCGGGGGCAGTGGTGCCTTAACTCCATCCCAGAGGGCTGTGGTGGATGAACCTTTCCAAATGGGAACCTGTGCCCCAGGAAGCTCCTGACACTCTTGTCCTGTGTGCAGGTCTGGTGTCGCTGCATCACAACTGTCTTCAACTACTTCATGGTCACCAACTTCTTCTGGATGTTTGTGGAGGGCTGCTACCTGCACACGGCCATCGTCATGACCTACTCCACTGAGCGCCTGCGCAAGTGGATCTTCCTCTTTGTTGGATGGTGTGAGAGTCCTGGGGCCCTCATGGGGGGTCTGGGCTGAAGGTCATCCCCTTTTATCTGGGGACTGAGACGCAGCCTTCATTGTCTCCCAAGAGCAGCCCCAGAATTCAGTCACTTCCTCCATGCCAGCAAGGAAGGAGCTGAGACTCTCCCTAAGGGTTTCCCACAGATAACTCTCCTTCTCTGCATGAACCACCCAGTCAATGCCTCTGGCATCTAAAGAGCAGCTGGTCAGCTCTACTCCTGTCCTGAATCCTCAGAAATCATGACAGCATCCCATGCATGTGGAAGTTGGCTGAGAATAGAGCTAGTGGACACCTAAGGTCACTGATGGGCCACAGCTAAAAGAGAAGAAACATGATCCGAGGCCCCCATGTCCCTTCCTCTGAGTGCTACAAGAGGGTCCCTTTCCCATTGTCTGTCCCTTGCAGCCTACATCTGTCCTTCTTGCAGGTGTTCCCTGCCCCATCATTGTCGCCTGGGCCATTGGCAAACTCTATTATGAAGATGAGCAGTAAGTAGGGCAGCCGCACAGGGCACTGGGAGGTGGACAGGCGAACCTAGGCTGTGGCTTTGCCAGGGGTGGGAGTTTAGCCAGGCCTGGACGGGCTTCTGATCCTGTAGTCCTTAGATGGGCAGAAGTGTCTCCACACCCAGAAGTACTCATGTGGTAAGTAAGTCTTAAGGCAGTTTTGACTGGATTCAATTAGAGATTGTGATTTCTCTAAGGGCTCCATGTGCAGGAGCCTGCTGGCCTTTGGGATGTGCTCTTTCTTAGAGCTGGACTGAGGCCTCAGGCTTTCCACGAGGAATGGCAGTGGAGGCTGGAGCCCACCAAGAGCTTGTTCAGACATCCCAGTGTCCACCTGGGAGTGGTGTCCCGTGCCAGGGTTCTCGCTGCACCAGAGGCTGGTGTACACAGGCCAGTCTAGGAACAAATAGGAAATCAAGTCCCAGAAGGTGAGAGGAGGGGCACTGGGGAGCCCAAGTCTCTGTCAGGGTCTCTAAGAGTCACAGGGCTGGAGAAACCAGATTGGATTGCAGGAGTAAGGGCAAGAATGGAGCCCTAATGTTGGGCTGCCCAAGACCAGGAGAGCTGCCATGGTAGGCAGTGAGCTTTTTGTTAAAGGAGGTATTCAAGTAGAGACTAGAAATGGGTGCTAGGGAGCAGTAGGAGATTTCTGCTGGTGTGCACTGGGTATACCATGGTATGCAGGATATGCCATTACCAAACTTGACAGATCTTCCTTAGGATCCAGTCATTTCTGGCACAGCCAGACTGAAACTTGCCCCTGTCCTCCCTCTAGACAGTAATACATCTGGTATTCTTGAAGAGTAAGCCAAGCTTCTGGCACACAGGGAGGTCAGCCCTGCGGCAGGCTCCCTTTCCAGGGTGCATGTGGCTCAGCTCAAAGGCTGGAGGAGAAGGCCCAGGCTGGAGGGGTACTCCAGCTCCACCTCTGCTCCCTGTGTCGCCCTGTGTTTGCCATGCAGAGCAGCAAATCTGAGCAGTGTGGGAATGGATCACAGGCAGGCCCTAGCCAGTACGAGGGCACCCAGTTCTCCTCTCATCTCTGTGCCTCCTGTATGCCCAGCCTTGGCCAACAGTGGGGCAGAGAGCTGAGGAGGAGCCCCCAAGCCTGCCCTCGGGTCTGCTGGGAAACCTCCCACTGTGTGGGGGAAAGTGCAGCCCAGGGCCCAGCTTGGGTGGGCAGTGGACCTGGGCCTCACACCATGGCATCCTGGGAAGGCAGCCCTGGCAGTGGAGCTGAGACAGGGACAAGCCAGAAGGCACTGGTGCCACCTGGGGAGAGGTGCCCCGTGCACAGCTCGCCCTGTCTTCGCAGGTGCTGGTTTGGCAAGGAGCCTGGCGACCTGGTGGACTACATCTACCAAGGCCCCATCATCCTGATGCTCCTGGTAGGTGCTCTGAGGGGCAGAGCCTGGCCCAGGCAGAGGCACTGCAGACGTGGTCTGGAGGGCCCCACACCCACGCCGGGTGCTGCTTCATTGCTACTCCATTCCTACACACACCTCCGCTCTCCACCATGTCCCAACTCTCCCTCCTCAGTCTCTGTACTCTGCCTCTCTGAACACCAGACTCTGTCTGTGGATGGAGACAAGGTCTGACAGGTAGATTTCTAGTGTCTTCCCTGCCCTGAAGTCCAGGCACCCTGGCCAGGTACAGGTGAACAGGCAGCTCCAGCAGAGAGGAGGGTGTGTGGGCTTCCGCTCAGCTGCTCAGCCCAGACCTCCTTCCTCCCTGCCCCTAGAGAGCAGCCCCCTCCGGGGCCCCACCCCACCCCCACCCCCAGCCTCCAGCAGCAGATTCCTGAAGGAAAGCAGCATAATGAGCAATTGTTCCCCGTCCAGCTCCCCGCCCTTTGCTGAGTGTATTTGCATCTAAGGTATAACTGCCACCACGTCTTTAAATCACAACGAGTTTTAATTAACATAGAATTTAAGTAGAGGCCACATTCTGCTAAAAGAACCCATTATATATCATACATTTTAAAAAAACATACAAAAAAGCCCCCTAAGAAATTGGCACTTATGTAAGACTTATTTCGGGCTTGGTAATTTCAGGCTCTGGTAATGTACCGGCTTCCTTAAAGGGCCAGGGCACCTTCTGGGAGACGGAGTGAGCAAATACTGCTGTGCACAAGGCAGGTGCCCCGTGAGGCTGGCTTTTGTCTACCATGGAGACAATTACTATTTATCTGTCTCCTTGTTCTCCTCCTTTCTGTGACTTCTGGCATTCACCAGGTCCCATCTTGGGAGTGTCCTTGGTCTATGTGAGCAGATGATTACCAGGAAGGGTTTTCACCCACAGCCTAGAATTCATTGTCAGGACTTCTCACCCTTCTAGACAGAAATAGTCCTCATGAGCAGGGTGTGGGAGAGGACTGGCCTTGGTCTCTGGGCTGCTGTGAGTCACTGGCCTCAGTGTGAATGGAAACCCCACAGGATCCGTTCCCTCCCAGACAGCTGTCAGAGCCTATGGGGGAAGGAGAGGGATTGAGTGAAGTCTGGGACCCAGCTGAGAAATCATGGCCTGATAAGGTACGATGTAGATATGTAGAAAGTCATGAGGAAGCAAAGAGGGAAAAGGGACAAGAGCAGGGGATGCTAAGTGTCCCAAGCCGTTGCTTCCTCAGGACACCCCATTCCCTGGCACACCGGGAACTCGCCCCGGCTGCGGCTTCCAGGCTCCAAGCTGAGGCCTTCCACAAGCCCACTGTGTGCCTTCAGACCCTCCATCTAGGAGGCCCGAAAGAAGTAGGATTGCAGGTCTAGGAACAGAGCTGACCTGGGTTGCCCACCATGCACAGCGGGAGGCCTGAGCTCAAGGCAAACCTCTGGCCTTGTCACTGCCATTTGACATTTGACGGCTGTGCCCTTGTGACATGCCTGCCTCCCCTGCTCTCCCGAGCTGTTTCTGCTGCTGAGAGACACTCATTTCTTTCTGGGAAGTCAGTGGAGTGACAGAGTTTGTAGGAATCCTGGCTTGTCACTGGTTTTTGTCATGGGAAAAGACTATGGCATTCATTAGGAGGGACTGATGTGTAGATGTAGAGCACTTTTCAGGTCCTCGTCTCAGTCCAGAAAATCAATATTTGTAATCCCAAGGTTACATTATTGGAATCCTGTCAAGTTGATTCCAATCTACCACTTTCCATGTAACCCACGGTGAAAATTGAAGACACTAAATTGTATCTTTAATCATCGGGGAGTCGAGGCGCTCTAGGCCCAGCCACCAAGATGGCTTCCCAGAACCAAGAGAGCGACCCAGGGCCTCACCCGGTTTTTATCAGTGGGGGAGTGGCTTAAGGAGGATTGACTGAGAATCATGGGAAGTAGGTGACTACTGTGAGTGGCCTACATTTACCTCTGCCATATGCAGAGAGGATATTCAGAGAGAGTAATCTGCATTATATAGTATTTAATGTTTTGGGAAGTCTAGGGCTTCAGCTTTGATGTAGTCTTTCAAGCCCCAGGAAGTCATAGCCTCTATCTCGAGGCTCGATCCCAGCTGGCAGCACGGAGCATTAGCTCTACCATCCCGTCTCCACCCGGCTCACGTTAAGGAGCAGCAGGCTTACCAGGGAAACACGCATGCCACCTTCAAAGACTATCACTAGCACCTCAGCTAGACCAATACACAATTGCTTAAGGCCAATTGAAGGATAAACAGAAGTCTTAGCCAGCTCTGTACATAACAATACAAGGAAATAGGCTCAGGCTCAGTCAAAATGGAGACAGTCGCTCTTCTTTCAAGGGGAGCTGCTCAGTGGGTCCTCCATGTAGAGACCTGCATGAGTAGATAACCACGTGCAGACCCTCGAGGCAAGCTCTGTGCTCCTTCTCACCAGACACGGGAAGGCCCAGCTCAGAGAGCACAAGCGACTTACTGAAAGTGAGCACAAATGCATATTGAAACGGGTGGAATCTGAATCAGGAGAACAGGACTTGGTGCCTGTCATTGGAGAGGAACATGGGGCAAGGGCTTGGAAGGGAAGAAACCTGGGGGGAGGTGACAAGTAGGCTAGCTCCGTGATGTGCATGTTGCACTCCGCCCAGCCCCCTGAGGAGACAGGTACACAGGTTTTAGGATTATCCCCTTGAGATAGGGAAGCCGGCTTGCTGAGCCCACCCCACCACGCCTCCACACTAGGGTTGCCCCAGGAAGCAAGGACCTCCCTGTTCTCATTCAGAGCTAGCTCCTGAGGCTCTCTGCACACATGAACAGAGAACAAATGTTTGGAAATACAGAGGGCCCCCTGTGCACCCTGTGATCTAGCAAGAGTCCCGCCCTTCAGCAGGTCTCGGGTGACTCGAGCACTGGAGGGTAAGAACCTTGGAGCTGGGCCTTGGGTGGCTGTGGGCAAGGGGTGCTCCATGGGGCATCGTGGACCAAGCAGAGCAGCGCCCCTTTCAGTTTGTGGTGTGATCCTGAGGCTGCTTTGCCCTCTTGGCGCCTTAATTTCCCACCTGTACCACAGGGATGCCACCCCGGCCTCACAGCGGCACAGGAGGGCCAGTGGGCCGGAGACACCTGCTGCTTCCCATGGGATGAGGACCACATGCTGATGGTCTTAGCACCTCTTGGGCTCAGACCTCAGTTGGGAGCTACAGAAAGCCTGGAGCCTGATAGGACTGGCTCCTTCTGTCTGGCCTGTGTTTCCTCACCCTCTTCACCCCTGCAAAAGCAGCTGTAATGTGGAGGTTAGAAGAATGGTGCTGAGAGCCAGCTGCCTCAGTGACAGTCCTGACATCATCCCCTACTAACTCGGTGGCTCGGGCAAGTCACATAACCTGCTGATCCTCAGTTTGTACATCCATGAAATGGAACTAATGATCATACCTGCTTGTAAAAGTAGTTGTATGAGGAATGGTCATGCAGTGTGAGGAACAGCCTCTGGAGTGTCAGCCCTGGGTCTGTGCAGGGAAGCACAGGCCTCCACAGGCCCATCCTAATGCAGGGGCAGAGTCTGAAATCTTCAGTCCTGCACTCACAAAATCACATAACAGTCTGATGCTCTGGGAGGCCCACTACCCACCCTAGGACAACAAAGCTACCTCCCCCAAGGAACCAAAGTGCCACTAGGACTGAGCCATGGTGGTCAGAGCACCAGCAGGGAGGCAGCTGGTGCAAGGTAGAGCACCTCGGGATGCTGGCCTCCACTGCGCCACAACACCACCCCTGGGTGGTGTGGGAGGGTGGTCACAGCAGGAAGTGGATCTTCCGGGCTTCCTTGCCATGCTTCATCCTCTCACTAGGCTTGCCCTGCCATGTTTCCCCATAGCATCACCAAAGCTACACAGCCACCATGCAGGGGCTGGGGTCCTCTCACATCAGGAAACTTCCACCTGTGGCCTCCACTCTGCCTGGACCACACTCCCCACTGCCACCTGCTAGCATGGCCTCGTCTTCAGTTCTCATTTTTTGTGCCATCTCCCCAGGCTTTTCTAATAAACTTATCACTCAAATCTCCTCACACCTGCCCTTCCCCAGCTAGGCTACAAACCCTCCACAAGCAGAGGCCACATCTGCACGTCCCCTTCCCCTTCTGTGAGGCCCAAAGCAAAACCCAGCATGTGGTGAGTTGATTCATTAAATGAAAGAATAATTAAAGCTAGAAACCAGGCTGAACCAAGTCAGGGCACAAGAGCCAGTGCTCCCTTATAAACTGGGATGGTTTTGTTCGGTGGGCAAGGAAGAGAACATCTAAGAATGAAGGGGTTTGGCATGGGCTGGGGTCATCAGAGGACTTCCTGGACAGAGAGAAAAAGGTGTCTGATGAGCTAGCTGGCACAGACACATAAAGGGGGAGGTGGGTCACAGCCTCAAAGGACAGAAGGCCTTTAGGCTGAGCTGGGCCAGGGGCAGCCTCACTAGGTACCTGCCTGGAGTGAGGAGAGGGATGATGTACTGTCCCCCAGATGCTCCACTCTAGAGCCTGCCCCTGGTCCTGTTCAGCATAGTGCTAAGAACTTGCATCAAACGGGGTGCTTAAGGGCCACCTGTGGATGGATGGGTGGATGGATGGATGGATGGATGCATGCATGCATGGATGCATGGATGCATGGATGCATGGTTGAAATAATAAGATGAATAATTCAATGAACTGATTGGTGGGTGGAAGGCTAGATGGATAAGAGTGGGTGGATAGTCCAATGAATTGGCAAATGAGTTGAATAATAGTTGACACAAGTGAATGTGACAAAGATGAGAATATATTTTGATTCCAAAAGTCTACTGAGAGTCAGGAAGGCCAGGTACTTCATATTACATAGGATTGACCAATGTGTTAAGGTTGCTGGTGCCCGGTGTTCATCAGGAATATACCAGAAACTCAGGAGCTTGAAGTGAGATGACCCTTGTGGGAAAGCAGGCAGCAGGCATGTGCAGCCTCACCAAAGGCTCCCCCAACTCCTCAGCCCCTGCCCCTGCCCTCACTAGGCCACAAGCTGTAATGTCAGTGCTTTGTCTCTAAGCCACCGTCCAGCCTGGGGATGACCCAGTGGCTTCAGGTTTGAAGTCCCATGATGTCTGCCTATGTCCCTCACACCCTTGGATTTTCTAGACAGAGACTCGGAGGACTGCATGTGTGTGTGTGTGTGTGTGTGTGTGTGTGTGTGTGTGTGTGTGTGTGTTAGCCTGCAGACATCCCTGGGCTAACATGGGTCTCCTGTCTTGCCTGTGAAGAGCAGGTGAAGAGAAAGCCAGGCCCACCCACATACTAGATCAGGCCCAAGAACTACAGCAGACAGTACAGTGGGGCAGCACACAGCCATAGGGACCAGCCAACAGACTAGAGGGCCAAGGCCCATGTGAGTCAGGAAGCTGACTCAGGCATCAGTTTGTGGGCAGAGGATCAGAGGCTGGGGGAGGCTCAGAATGAAGATAAACGAGGTCCTTCCAGAAGCTCCGCACCTTCAGCTGCCCATTCATCTTCCCACCCTTGAATGTCCCCCAGGGCTGTGGAGCTCCTGGGTGAGGGGTGGGTGGTGAAAGATTAATCACTCCTTCAGCAACAAAGTAAAATCACTCCATCTGGCCAGTGCATCTCCCAGGCAGGGCTGAAAAGACCTCAGTTCAACCTGGCTGGTGAGAGTGCGAGACCCCAGCGCACTCTGTGAAGGCCCTGGTGCCCTGGTTGGGTCCAGCACGATGCAGGGTCTCCAGGCTTTCCAGACTGAAAATTGAGATCTTGATGCAGTGTCCTCCATGGGTCCCTGTGCCCCCCCCCACACACACACCTGGTACAGACCTTGGCAGAAGGACACTCAGGGACAGGGTGTTGATCACTGCATCTGACATCTGACACTGCAAGCCTAGAGACTCAGCTTTACAGTTGCGACCTACATATATGATTTTACCTTTTGAAGCCTCAGATTTGCGATCCATAGAATGGATATAATCAATGTTGTTTCATTGGATCTATGGAGAGTATTAAATGAAGCAATGCATATAAACCTCTGTGCATGAGGGAGCTCTGGAGGCAGGGCCTGGTGGGCAGAACACACCCATTGTCACCCTGGACCACGTGTAGCAATGATGGGCCCGTGGAGTGGGTTGCAGGCTTCACCTTCAGTACAAGGCCAAGGCCAGGGCACCCTGTATAGAGGAGAATGTTCAGCAGCCCTGTGGGCACCTGGCTTGCTCACCTCAGAGCGAGATTTGGGCTCACCCTGGGTACAGAAGACTAACAGAACCAGAGGAGTGAGCACCAGGGCATCCCAGGCATTGCCAAGGAGAGCTGTGAGATCGACCCTTCCAGAACATCCCATGTCTCTCCCCAAAGAGTCACAATACAGGCCAATCAGCCACACTGTGTGACTCCAGACCCTCACCCATGAGTGCCAGCTATGGGGCATCTCAGATGATGGCAAAAGGGCTGCTGAGAAGCTCCAATCCCCTTCTGGATGCTGTTGGTTGTCCCTAGGGGAATCCATTCTCCCTCCCCAGAGACAGCCCACTGCGAGGTAGCCAGCTAATTCCTCCTAGATAGAGCCCAGGACTCTGTCTGCAAGTTGTCCATGGATAAATCGAGTGCTCTGTGCCCTCATTCCCCCACCTACCCAAACCTCTCTGACACTGGCCACCCCATCACCAGTAACTGCTCTCCTAAATGGATTCCAGGCCTTCTACAATACGGGTGACCTCCCAGAGCCCTGGCAACTCCCAGGGAAGTAAAGATGATCAAGATGCAATGTGTATATGCACCAGTTTCTCAAGATGAATGCAACAGACAAAGGCCTGAGTCCCACTACTCGGGCCAGGCCTTTGAGGTGTCCCCAGAAGAGTGGGGACTTGCTCCCCACCACCTTAGAGGCTGCCTTCTCTCCTTTGGGCCTGAGAGTAACTGTAGGCCCTGAAGGGAAACAGCATCTCTTTGGGGAGAGGCAGAGGCGGAGACACTGGGCAGGTTCTGGGTGACAGCTGAGCACCAGGGAGGTGGGGCTGCCTTTCAACTCCCCACTCAAAACCTTTCCTTTTTCCCTCTCTTCTTCCTTCCAGATCAATTTTGTGTTTCTGTTCAACATAGTCAGGATCCTGATGACAAAATTACGAGCATCCACCACCTCCGAGACAATGCAGTACAGGTGTGTGGACCCTGGGTGCCTCTGCAGGGGAGCAACGCAGGATCATCTGGGCCACCCCGGCCCTGCCACCGGGAGAGCCCTGGGCCTCCTCACCCAGGAGCTTTCAGGCCCCCACAGGAAGTGCCCTGGAGTGCCCCTCAGCCCACCTGGGGGGCTGCCTGCAGCCTGGGCTCAGGCCCTCATTGCTCTCTCGCCCCGCCCCCAGGAAGGCGGTGAAGGCTACCCTGGTCCTCCTGCCCCTGCTGGGTATCACCTACATGCTCTTCTTTGTCAACCCTGGTGATGATGACCTGTCGCAGATCGTGTTCATCTATTTCAACTCCTTCCTGCAGTCCTTCCAGGTGGGATCTGTGCAGAAAGCATGCCTGACCCCAGTTGCTTGGCCAGGGTGTGGGTTCAGTTACACACACACACACACACACACACTGAGACACAAGAGCGCATGCACACTCACTCAGAACCCGGCCTGGTGCTAGGTGTGGCCCTGGGCTGATCCCTGTTGCCCCCACCCTAAGGCTCAGTGATCCAAACACTTCTGAGGAGTCAAGGTGGCTGCAACCCTATTTACTGCCCTGGGACAAGCTATCAAACATGTAGGCTGTGATACCAGCCTTGGGCTGGTAGGAGGAGAGCACAGTGATGCCCTCACTCAGAGGATCCCGGGGAGACTGCACCCTGTGGGCAGTAGCCATGAGCTCTGACTCTGTCCAGGAGTTACAGGCCAGTGTGGGCCCTCACTCACTCTGTTCTGACCCAACCCCTGACAGAGGCTTCCCCAGTCCCTGATGGCTTCCTCCTTGCTTCCTAGGGTTTCTTTGTGTCTGTCTTCTACTGCTTCTTCAATGGAGAGGTAAAAGGCTGGATGCTCGGGGTGGCCTGGGCTCTAGGGGTCCTTCCTCAGACCCTAGCCATCTGGAAAAGCTTAGCTGCACGTGGGAGGGAAGGAAGGCTTGAGAAACTGCCCAGCCTTGGGAGAACAGGCCTCCTCCACCAGGGCCTGGAGGCAGATTAAGACACCCACCCCAGGCCAGAACTAACAGACCCCAGGGTTCCTTGCACACCTGGCAGAGCAGGAGAACAAGGTGCCCAGGCTGCAGGCACTGGGGCAAAGAGAAGCCAAGGCTGAGGAAGTGACAGGAGGAAGCCTCCAGAAGGCAAGGTGTCTGCCACACAGGCCTTCATGGACTCCATGCAGGGCACTCCTCCACCACAGAAGAGAGCATCCACGTGGGGGCTCCAGCTCAAGGCAGTGCTGAGGCCTGCTCAACTAAGGACCCTGGCACCAAGGGCATAGGAGACACATGGCCACGTGGTGGTGGGTGAGAACCTCCGTGGGCCCTGCTGCAAAGAATGGACACAGCCTGGGGCCTGGGAGCTTCCACGCACCCCAGAGGAACACAATGTCCCTGGAGCCATTTAGCCAGCAACTGCAGAGGGCAGCGATGTGTCCACACATGTGCATGTGGGGCCCATCTGCTGCCAGGCTGGGAGCCCAGCAGGAGAGGCTGGCTCTGCTGGCTGATGGGCAGTGTCACAAGGGGCCTCTGAAACCCATAGGCATGTTTTAGGAACACTAACGGCTGGGCTGCAGAAATGGATCCATTTTATAGAACTGTTCCCTTATAATACTCCAAACAGCTCTAGGTGAGGAAGTGAATAAAGCCAATAGCTCCCTGCCGCAGAAAGTGCATGCTGTGGGAGGAATGGGGTCCTGGGGTGTGGGGAGAGGTGCTTCCAGAGGAGGACCTACTTCCACCATGGTGGGCGCAGGGCTAATCCCAACAGGGATAAAGGACACATTTACCAAGCCTCTGGTCCCGCCTGTGATGCTATCTTGGAGGTGGCAGAGTGCCCAGAGGAAGCGGGAAAATTCACAAGGACACTGTAGAGCAGCGTGTGGAGGTCAGGCTTCTGCCCAGGAATGGACAAGGGAGCCCCCAAGAGAAGCTGCAGAGAAGGGGCAACAGGGAAAGGAGCTGTTCCGTGTGGGAGCTGCCCCTGGTCCCCCAGGACAGCTCTCCAGGAGAAAGGGGCAGCCCTGGGTGACTGACCCTCTCTGTCCCCACAGGTGCGCTCAGCCTTGAGGAAGAGGTGGCATCGCTGGCAGGACCATCACTCCCTCAGAGTGCCCGTGGCCCGGGCCATGTCCATTCCCACGTCACCCACAAGGATCAGCTTCCACAGCATCAAACAGACAGCTGCTATGTGACTGCTGTCACTCACCTGCTCTGACCCCACCGCAGAGGCAGCTCCCCACCATCCTCCTTCTTCTCCTTGCATGACCCCAGGGATGCAGAAGGGAGAGGAGAGACCCACCCTCCAGCCTGGCAGGAAAGAAGCTGTGCTGAGTGGAGAGGAACTGAGGGACGCAGGGCCTGCTGCAGCCTGCAAGTCAAGTCTATGAAAGAGGGTCGCCATGGGGACGCCCAGGAAGAGCGGGGCAGGTGTCTTTATCCATGTGCTCATCCAAACCTCTCCTTCACCACAGCTGCTCTCACAGAAGAAGCTGAAGCTGCAGGGAAAAGGCCTGCCCAAGTCACATGACTCACTACCCTGGCCCCAAGGCCCACAGCCCCTGCTCTCTGCCTCAACACTCAGGGGTGCCCCCTGAAGCTGGGAAGTCAGGGACTCTCCGCCTGGCTTCATCCAGGGATGTCAACCAGAGAAGCCTCCCTTGTACCACCACTAGCTGCCTATCTCCCTCTCCCCAGCCATCCTACTCCTGGGCCTGCAGCTAGGATACTGCTTCCTCCCTGGAACCTCTGTTCAGGCCAGTCCTCAGATTGGGGATGAACAGGCAGGTAAGGAGGGAGAGGCAGACCATAGAGCCACACCCTTAGGCCACCCAGATACATAACATACACCCACACACATGCACACAAAATGGGGAGCAAAGGTGAGGGGGCAGGAGGAAGGGGTGAGTAGGGGTAGTGTATCTGGTGATGAGAGCCAAAATCAGCTCCTCATTAGCAAGGCCTCAGCCTCCCCTATCCTCTCTGTGAAATAAAACACACCTCTAGAATTGGCCTCCCCACAGGTCACATGGCCAGAATTTGAGGGTGGTGTGGGTCCAAGATGAGGCCTACATTTGCAGGACACAACCATGTCCCCCTTCCCTAGGGGCACCGGCCCTGGTTTGGGAGGGAGAACCTTCCTCTCTAACCTGTGGTATGGCTAGGGTCATCCTCCTCAGAGCACCTGTAGGTCCCTTGTCGTGCCTCAGGTGGAAACCTGCCCCCAGCCCTAACTAAGGCAGCTGACCCAGTCAGCATAGACAAAGCATTTGGCTGCCCCGGTAGCTAAAGCCCAGACTCTGCAGGAACAGAGACCTCTCAGGCTATTTGATTTATCTTCCATCCCAGTCCCCCTCCGGGCAGGTAACTGGAATCCAGAAAGAAGCCACCTGGCCATTGGTTTGAATGAGGGCCTAAAATGCTGTATCTCATCCTGCACATTCTTCAAGAGCAGATCCCCATTTCCATGACTACAACCCTGGTCTGAACAGATCTTTTTTTTTTTTTTTTTTTTTTTTTTTTTTGGCGGAACTGGGGATTGAACTCAGGCCCCTGCACTTGCCAGGGAAGCGCTTATTCCATTGAGCCATCTCCCCAGCCCATTTCATCCTGCACATTCTTAACTTGGCATTTAATGAAATTTTACAGGTACAAAAGATGTGATTTCTAGCATTTGATACTTACATTTTAAAATAAAACTGCCACAATACTTTATAATACATCACATGGAACCTAAACACTGCAGTTATTTAATACCCAGCCTCATCTGTCCAAAATGCTAAGAGCTAGCCCTTTGCTACCAGGTGGAAACCGTGAAGCAGTCCCTCTCTCTAACCTGTCTCTTCCTTCCTCTGCCCCTACAAAATTGTTGAGTCACAGTTTCGTTTCTTTTCAGAGTCACAGTTTTCTTGATCGCCCTATCTGTCACAGAATATATTTATGGACTGAAAATAAAATGTGTAATTTTCTGTAACAGAAGACTGAAATTTTTTTTAAAAGACTTTTACATTGAGATTATAAATTTTATTATAAAATGTAGCAAACAATTGGTTTGATATTATAATTATTAGTAACAATTAGAATTTTTTTATAATTATCAAACCCAAAAAGGCAAGTTTCATTGAAAACATACTTGGTCAAATGGATAGGAATTTAATGGTTCACAAATCTGAGGATGAATTTTACTGCAAGAATGAATCAGGGCTCAGAATCAATTTCTAGTTTTATAGTTCTGCGTGCTGGGAAGGTTTTTCAAATACATCAATAGAAGCTGTGGGAGCGTCACTCGGTGCTCTATAGACTTCTGGGCAGTGCGCTTCAAGCAGTCTATTATCAAGAATGCACTGTCAGCAGAGGCTACTTAAGCCCGCCACATCTGGCTGGAAAGAATGCACAGAAACTGCAGGATGAGCAGCGCCAGCGCGCTCGCCCTCAGCACCCACCCCCCAGGCTGGACTGTGCTGGGAGGTGGGGCACAGGGGGCTCAAGCTCCAGGGGCACCAGAGTGATGTGGGCTGTGGTTCTCGTGCTAGGTGGGAGAAGCCGCCAGGGCATCCTCAAAGGCAGCACTCCTACAAGTCCTCCTACTCCTCATGCCCACAGCAGGATACTTTTGTAAAGCAAGGAGGTGCAAATGGTTCGGTTCAAAAGGCTGCTTGGAACGAAGTCGGTGGACCAGAACAGATGGAGCATGGGCTGCTCAGCACTCATGGGGCAGACACTGAAGCCTCCGTGTTCATCTTTGCTGCTCAGTGGGGCCCCTCACATGCAGCCCTCTGCACACTCTTCCTCCTGTCCTCTGGAATCCTGTGGTCCCGGTGGGTGGCCAGGCCTGCCTAGGCCATCATTGTGAGCAGCACCAGGCTGCTGACCTTACTGAGCAGTTTCACATCTCTTCTACCTTCCATTGAGCAGATCCACCCAGGCCCTGCATCCCCTCATTACATGGACTCCTGGCCATGGCCCCATAGAGCTCTGCCTCTGAAATGCCACTAGTGTCATTAGGCCAACTCTGTGGAGCCCCACAGAGGCTCACAGGTGCTAACCTCATTAGGCACCTGCTCCTTGGAGCCCAGTCAGTCCTTGTCAGCCTCTGCAGTGGGACTGACAGCCCCTTGTTAAGTGGCCTTTCTGGAAAGTAACCTCATTAAGAGACTTCCACTATAACAGGAACTTTCAGCACCCAGGCCCGTGGGCCAGGCCCCCAGGTATTTCTGCTTAGCCCTTCTACCTACCCTGGTTTATAAAGTTGGGGAGGACTTAAACATACCAGGATTCCTCACCATGGAAGCCTAGTCCCACTCCCAGTGATATGCTATGCGTGGAGCCTTGCCCCAGCTCAGCTCCAAGCGCCAGCCCATCGTCAACATGGAACCAGAAAATGGCAAATATGGAGGTAGGTGTGGCAGGAAATGGAACATGGAGCAGGAAGGGAAAGGCAAGGATGGGATTTCCCTCCTAGGAACCACCTTAGGGGTACCTGAAGCCTCAAAGCCCAGCTAGCCTGGGGGATGCAGCAGAGAGGACGGATGTCAGGTGTACCTCAGGTACTGCCAGAAAGTGACCCCAACATACAGACCTGTATAGGGATGGAGATGTGTGGTTTTCCAGTATGCAGGCAATCGCTCCAGCTGCAGATGGACGCCTACGTAGATTTGAGCTACATGCTGGGAATGCAGAGATTCCCAGAACACATGAGGAGACTTGAGATGGAGACCCACACACGTATCCATCATTCATGCCCTGAGCATTCGGCGCCACTGTGGCCAGAGATGAAAATAATAAGAGCGCGGGTTCTTATTTCAAGGCACTCAACAGCTCCTTGAGAAAAAACAGCCCTACACACAGCACAAAGTGATGGCAGGAAAGTGCTTTGTGCCTGGTCCTGCCCAGCAGGTCTCTCAGGGACCCCTTCTGTGTCACCTTGGGGAGCAGGCAAACCCGCCTCTGCAGTCTCCACCTGCTTTTTGTTAGCGTACACTTTGCACACATGGCCAGCAGCCCTGTGCCCAAGTAAGGCACCTGGCACAAGATGCTCAGCTGCCCTCAGCTCCTCTCCACTTCCTCACCTAGCCCCAGGCACTTGCAACAGACACGGACAGCAGTGTGGGCCAGGCCTGCAGTGTGCCATTTCCGCCATGCTGAGCACCTGCAGAGCCCACAGCAGGTAGGGAGTGGGGGGTGGGGGGTAGGAGGACAGAGTTGTCCCAGAAGGGTCAGGAGGGGACACTCAGAACAGGCTGTGCCCTGAATATGTCATGGGGTCCCTGAGGCCCAAGTGAAGTACTTTCCTAGCATGACAATGTTGGCCAGTAGATAGTGCACCTAAGGGACAGGGTGGGTGTCCAAAATAGCACACGTTGCCAGTTACAGTAAAGAAACAGACTCCAATGTACAGTATATTTATAGCCACTGGCTAGGTCTCAGACCCAAAGCAATACCAGAGCATGGGGACACTTTCCTTCAGATACCTGGCCATCTGAGTCCACAACGAGGCAGACAGCATTCTGCTTCTCACGGCCTACAACCCTGGAAAGCAAATGTTATTTCAAGATCCTCCTGCCTAAAATGGGACCTGGTTTAAATCAAACACTTTTCTTTTTGGAAATTTCTTACAGGATTAAAGCCCCCAAGGAAACACTGGCCATCTAAAAAGAACAGGAAGACATTTTGCAATTCCAAAGTCACTGTCTAGAAGTAAAATAAGCATCACAATCTCCAAAGCCCAGGAGTGACTTTTGTGTGCATGAAGAGGCCCGAACCTACCCTCGGGCAGAGAGGTGCCTTCGAAGCACGGGTCACTTTCCCACTCTGTATCTACTTTGCAATAAGTTCTACATAGACTTCTGCACGGCCTCTATGTCATGAATTACTTCACCAAGGGAGACAAGAACCAAGGGTCAACAAAGTAATGGACCTCACTGCATCAGGACCTGGCTTCCCAGTGACACTGCAGCTAGAGTCAGGAGGGGTCTGCTCAGAGCTGCCCCTTGGTGGGCCTGGTGGACCTTAGTGGCAAGGGGCAGAGAGAGAGGTTTGAAAGAGGAGACACTGCAGCTGGGAGCCTCACTTGGCTTCCCTGCTTAGCCAACAGGCTGGCCCTGGCAGCAAGCAGTGGAAATCAGTCTTTCCAGGTGCCATGGGATCTAAAAATTGCACACAGTGTGAATGTGGACGGTGAAGGACCCAGCAATCAAGGAAACTCTCATGGCATTTCTTTCCACTACACTTGCATCCACACATGCTTGTAGACAGCAGGAAGAGAACGTAAGGACCTGTCTTTCTAGAAACCTCTAGGGAAAGCAGCTATAGCAGGAAAGGAGGTGGTGTGTGTAAAAGATACAAATTTACTCATCAATTTGCCCAGTACGGTTTCCAAGCTCTGCCCCTAAGGCACCAAGAATTCTCCTGAGGAGGCTGTGCCACTCGGAGATGTCAATTAGCAGGAAAAATGGCCACCAGGTGCCTGGCATCACCACCCTTTGTGGGCTGAGTTTTCTCCATTTCCTGCTGGGGACTTCTGTGGTGCAGCCAAAGCTGGCCCATGCCACACAGGGCTACAGCGCGCTTCTCCAATTCCAGCTCCATCACTCTGGCCTCCGCCTCTGAAGTGCCCTGCCCACAGCACAGCCCTTTCTAGGAAGGCTTGTCAGCCTGCCAGACAAGTGCCCGTTGGGGGCTCCAGGAGCTGTTGCCACAAGCTCCACTGCTAGGCTGGGAATGCTGGAGCTTTGTGCCCACAGGAGCTCTGGAAACATGCGCTGGAACACGTGGGCCTTTTCCACTCATGCTACCCAGAGCCAGTCAACAGGCCTGCTCAGTGCTAGGTAGACAGAGGCATAAGGCAATTAATGAAATTTGCAGAGGAAAATCCAGCCTCGGGCTCCACACCCCACCACCAGAGCCTAGGGCCAGGTCCTGAATGAAGATAGCCCCACTCTGTAGGTATGACAACAGAAATGCCTGCACTGGGCCTGCAGATTCGTGGCTTATCCCCCAGTTAACTCATCCAGCGTGCACAGGACTGGTGCCTCCTGACTTTCCACTGCAGATGACGTGGTCTCTCTCCCTTCCCTTTCTGAAAGTGGAACCAGAGTGGGTGCCACTCCTCACAAGTGTCCTGGTTTGTCTAGGTAAACAGTAGGAGCCAGAAATGCTATTTGAATAAACAAACGATGAAAGTTAGCTTGACAGATGGTGCCAGGTGTTAGCCAATGCACTTGGGAAAGATCAAGTACAAGAGACCCGAGGCAGTCCTGAGTCCCATTTCAATACCTGCGCATTGGATAAATGAGTAAGCAAAGGCAGACAGGGGCTACTGCTTCTCAATGCAAATAACACTGTTGTTCAGCCTCTGCTGTGAATACAACAAAGTGATTAATAGTGCTTCTTAATTAGCTTTGCAGGGTATTAAGGTCCCCTCTGCTTCCCTGAGACCCAATCTCCATACACAATCCATCATAAGCCTCCATGGGGACTTTTTTGCTCAGGAAGATGAAGATATGTGAAAATTCATCAGTTCTTCCTTCCAACCTCTAGGTTCTCTGGCCAAGGTCAGTGGGAGACATCCAGGGCCTCGAAGTGGCTTCTTCTCATTCTTCCTGACCAGCCCAAACACCTTCAGTTTAACAAGGAGAATGCCTGCCCATGTCCATTTGCCCTTTGAGTGAGCTCCACTACACTCTATGGGAGACAGTGCCTCTTGTTCCTAAGCAAATGGGCACCCCCTGCCCTGGTGTTTCCAATCCATCCTATCCCTCAGCTTGAAACAGACCTGGGGTGCCCCTGCCCCTCTATTACAGACCTGAATGTTAAGGTCTTTATAGCTGAAGGAATGAGGTACCAGTGCCAGTGGAATTCCCATAAAGGTAAGTCTGAAGATAAGGACCCTCCCTGACCTGCTTGGCGGTGGGCCCCACAGTCACGGAACAGAACCATTTCTACAGAAATCCTTGAAGAACTATGGACCCGTGTTTAAAAGATCTTGGCCTCAAGAGAAAGCTAAGTGCTCACCTTCAGCCAATATGAATTCCCTAAGATGGTGGTACTGAGGCCTGGCTACAGATCAAAAGTACCAGAGAATGTTAAGCAGGCTTCTGAGCCCCAAAGTGGACTTTAAAAATGACTCAGAAGGTGCGTACCCACTCTGTGAAGAGGGCACAAAGCTGTACTCAAGGCCTTTCCCATTTCCCAGTGTGCCGTACTCAGAGGCCTCATCTTTCCCTGTCAGGCTAAGTACTCCTCAGCAGCCATCTTTGCTGAGAAGCTTATGTCCCCACCACCTGGGTGTGAAAGGCTTGGGAACAGGTCCTCATCTGCTCCACTCTGAACTGTCAGTCCCAGAAAACGAATCAGTTTCTCTGAGGGTACTTCACTGACCCCAACACTCTTTTGAGTCCTTACATTGCTCTGCCTAGAACCTCTTCTCAGAGTCTACATGTTTTAGTTTTAACTTTATTACTTTCAGGGCCGGGGAGATAGCTCAGCAGAAAAAGTGCTCGCCTGACAAGTACAAGGGCCTGAGTTCAATCCCTGGTTCCAGAAAAAAATTAAATAAATAAATAAATTTATTACTTTTATGTTTATGATCTTAATAGATTATAACTTTAAAACACCTTTCTCTTGTCAATTCAAAGATGATTGCTACAGTTCAGACTAATAATTTCTCTAACTATAGTTTCCTGATGTATTTATTCCAAGGGGATTTCAAATCCTTTAAAAAGGTCAACACAGGGGCTGGGGCAATAGCTCAGCAGTCTAAGTGCCTGCATGGCAAGCACTAGGACCTGGGTCCAATCCCCGGTACCACATGCCATGCCAGCTCTGCGCAGAGCCGGCCACTGGAACTGGGTGTGGTGTGCACGTGTGTAGTCCTAGCAATGGGGAAGCTGAGACAGGAGGATCTGAGACAGGAGGATCACTGAGTCTGAGCTGCATAGCAAGACCCTGTACCAAATAAATAAATATTTAGGGGAGAGGGCAGCACAATGGGCATGGTGGTATACACTGCAGTCCTAGCCACTCAGAAGGCTGGCAAGAGGATGACAAGTTCAAGGCTGGCCCAGAGGACAACACAGTGAGACCGTGTCTCAAAGGGAGGGTAGGTAGAGTAGGGCTGGAAATGTAGCTCAATACTTCCTGAGGTTCAACCTATTATATTATTCCCCACCAAAAGTATTATCACTTCACTAAATACAAGAATTTACCTGGAGGTGGTCTCTAACCCACCATTCCATGGCTGAAGAACTGGGTTGAGCTGTGTCTATAGTCATCTTGAAGTAAGCCAATTTAAAAATGAAAATACTGAATGTGGGAATCAGGTACAGTGAAACTCACCTATAATCCCAGCTATTGGGACACTGGAGCAGTCAGACAGCAAGTTTGAAGCCAGCATGGGCAACTTAGTGAGAACTTGTCTCAAAATTTTATGAGAAGGGTGGATATAGCTCAGTAGCCCTGGGTTCAATAGTACAGGAAGGGAAAGAAAATGAGAATGGGAGTTGGAAGAGATTCACTCAATGTTCACTGAGTGCCACTAAGGGCCTCGTCCTGGGTGACATGAACACGGCCATGAACAAAGAAGCCCCAAATCCTCGTCCTCCAGAGCCTACACTCTAGTACAGCCCCTGACAAGCACGAGTACTGAGTGGTGGTGTTGAGGAAGCAAGAGCAAGCAGGGAGGGACAGGAAGCGAAGTGTCAATGTGCCACCCTGAAGCCTGAGATCAGGTGGGGTAGGTAGGGGAGACAGAATCTAGACATAGCAGAGGGCAGGCACCGAGGAGGGCTGGGAGTCAGTATTCCAGCCCAGGCCACGGGAAGCAGGAAGCCCGCACATGCAGCTGTTATGCTAAAAGGCAAATGAAAGGCCCCAAGTCTGGGGACAGAACAGGATTACTTTGCTGCTGAGCAGAAGACAGATCATAGAAGTACTGGTGTCACCGGCACTCCAGACAGCCTTTTCACAGAAAATTACGGTAACAGCCTGGGGTGGTGGCCGAGAAGGTGAAGAGAAGCGGCCCAACCCTGGACACAAGGTGCAGATGGCGCCAACGGCCTGGATGGGGCACAGGACAGAGCTGCTGCTGAGGGAGAGGGTGGGCCAAAGGCACACATCACTTTGCAGGCTAGCTTCACAGTTCCTTTCCCCAAAATTGGGAAGTCTGGACTCTTTTTCTCCCCCCGCCCCCACCTTAAAGCTTGTCAGTTGTGAGGATTATTTTCTTTTTTCCCACAATTTCAGTCTATTTAATCTCACTGTCAATTAACTCACACTCAGATGCAGAATTGAATTTTGATGAGCCAAAGGAAAAAAAAAAAAAACCTTTTAATTAGCCTAGATTGTTTCAGTTGGCCTAACTGTTGTTCTTCAGCTAATTGTTGGTGATTGAGTTTTCAGACACAGCAACTGCAAGGCTGGTCATGGCCTCCACGCTGCTTCTTCCCGCACTGGGTCCCGCACGGTAGCAAAGGACAGCAGGCTTTGGCTCCCAATGACAGGGCTCCTCTGCCCAGCCTTTGATGAAGGCATGGAGACCAAAAGACCTCCCCAGCCTGCATGAGGAGGGCCGGGCCAGAACCCAGCTTATTTTCAGCCAGAGGTTGGACCTTCCCCCAGCTCTTTGGCTCCACCTCAACCCTGCAAGAATGTGGCTGCAAAAGGTTACCCAGGAAAGCCGAGGTCCCAGTGCTCACTCCCCAGCCCACACTAGCTTTACCAGTGGCCTCACTAGAAGGTTCTTAGAAATCTGTGGCCTCAGGAAAGCAATGAGTCCATCATTTACCAAGGAGCTCTCTGAAGGAACTTGCAGGGAAAAAAACACTGATGTTCCCGATCCCATCCTAGGGAGATTCATTACATTTGGAGAAGGCGGGGCCCATGTATGAGCATTATTTCAAAGTGCCAAGGACTCTTCAACACCCAGCCAGTGCTGCAACCACGGCCCTAACACCACTTACTGACAGCATTAACTATGTGCATCCTCTTTATCACAAGAGGGAGAGAAACCCTCCAGCAAGCCGCCCACTCAGGGAAGGGGCCTTCAGGAATCAGGCGGAGCCGCTGTCAATCCTGAGCAAAGCTCTCAAATCACATCCCAATTTCCAGAGGAGACATTACTTCTATCCAGGGTTTTAACACAATTACCGCTTCGAGGCAGTCCAATAACTGAGACTTACTGAACAAGCAACAAGAGGTGAATTGTGAAGCATAGCAAAAACTATTCATCTGTCCACTTAGTGAATCTTCAACTAAATTTCATTTTGGTGATGGCCAAATGCCAAAAATACCTGCCCTGCTTATACATTATCAACAATACAGTGCAAGGTTCTGCAGTCTGAGCGGCACTCTTGTAGCCACCCCATTGTCACCCCTTCCCTTGTCACAGGAGGCCCACCCCTGCAGCTGCGTCCACACAGAAGCATCTCTGGGGCATCTGATCCTCTGAGACACCAACACCATCACTGCCATTATTATTCTCAAAGTACACTGGTTAAGCGAACAGTCAATAGGAGGGAATCTAACTCAACAGACTTATTCAGCAAAGTTAATTCTGCAAGTTCTGTCACAAAGAACTTGGGACACCTGACAATACCACCTCATAAAACTAAGCTCATTTCTGTACATGAGGCTTGGTGATGAATTGCTTTCTGGGACCATCTGTACTCATTGTTTCATTCCTGGAGCTGGTGACTATTAAGGTGCTGGACTCCCACAGAAATCAGGTACAGGCTCCTTCTCTAGACCTCATTGCACATTGTACTTGGCTGAATGTTCTAAAGTCAACCTGAGAAGTTTAAAAGAACTTAGGTTCTATGTCCTGCGCATGCTGCAGGGACCAATTAGGGTGCCAGCCTTTCCCGTCACTGTGACTTACAGGGAAAGTGAGAACAGGCAGAACTTTTGCCAGATGGTACTACTAGGCTGTGTTCAGTCAGCCCGTAGTTCAATATAAACAAGTACAAAGATAATTACTATGGGTCTCAAAGCTTTACACCTTGCTGGATAAAGACCTGGACTTCAGACAACAGGCAAGTGTGACTGTGCCTTTGAGTGCACTGCTGAGTGTAAAGGGCCTCTTTACTTAGAACATAGCTCTACACCCACCTGTACTTGGAATCAGCCAAACAGGATAGAAACAGAACATTGTCCTCACTGAGGCAGTCATGTTGGAGATGTGGGTATTCTCCTACGAGGAACCAGGCATTGCCACCAAAGAGAGGAACAGAGAAAGGGAGAGCTTGCGGATCTAAGAACCCTGGACAGATGTGTTTGCCAGTGAACAATGCTGTGGTTGCAATCCCTTTATGATCCACAGTAGGTAAATCCCACTTTCTTTAATGTATCTTCCTGTGAAGGAGCTCAGAGAAACCTGTGGTAATTGCAGTTTCATCGGGAAGGTGCTTACAGCAAATGGAAGAAAATTATTGGGAAGAATGGGAACAAAAAGCCTTCTGGTTGGGGGCCCCCACCCCTGGTACCACACCAGACAAAGCCCTAACTGTGCAAACACAGAGCTGCTAAAACCTGCACATCCTTATATATTTTTTTCTCACAAATAAGCATGCTATACAAAAACAAAATAGTAGCAAAGTATCTTAAAAATTAAGCCCAAAGTGTCTAGGTTTGAATAGATACTAACAACTGAGAATTGCTCAGTCAGACAAAACAGGTGGGGATCCTCTAAGCATCAGGAGCCCCCTGATTTCCAGGACTACCAGTGAACCAAGAAGCCTGCCTTGAAGCGCAGGGCACTTGCATCCAGACCACCTCAGTCCTCAGGGACTGCGCATCAGGGCTGGCAACCAGGATCCCCTCTGTCACCCCAGCCCACCTCGGGCTTCCCAGAAGCCATTCCCCCTGCCAGAGACAGATGTCTCTCCAGCACAATGTACCAGTTTCTCAGAAAGAGAGAGTAAGAAAGATGACTCTGTAGGCAAAGTAGATTACTAGCTGCTCAGTGCAAGCTGAGGCTGGATTGCAGCATGTTGGTAAATGGGCAGGAGACATTTTTTTGGAGCAATGAGTATGTTCTGAAATTGGATTGTAGCAGTGGCTGCGCAGCTCTGTAAATATACTAAACACCAGTACATTTAAAACAGGCTAATTTTATGATATGTAGTTTTTACTTCAATAAATCATGCTGTTAATTTTTAAAGTGTATCCATTGTGTTTAACATTAAACCTAAACCTAACCAATGATAGAAAAAGCCACTCTGCTCAAAGAAACTGAAAACACAAGCGCTTGAGTTACAAAATTGTTCAGAATTCCTACAACTTTAATTGTAGGGATAAAATCAGGCAGCCACTGAGGATAAAATACAGTCCCTGGGAGAAATCAAATGTTGTTCTTTTGTGTTTTTTTGGTAAAGTGGACATGATAAGAGTTAAGTTTTTATTAATACATGTAGTCTAAAGTTGCAAAAATTGTCTTCACTCCTCGATCGTCTCTTTTTTACCAGTCTCCTGCCCTTCAAAGACAGGGTACCTGGCCTCCACATTGGCCCACGTGATGGTGCCGTTGGCCAGATCGCAGATGATACTAGGCAGTTCAGAGACCTGGGGAGAGAGAAGACTGTGCATCAGCCACCTTGCGCACTGCCTGCAGAGCGCCAGCGTCACCCTACAAGCTGTCCTTCATATCTCTTGCCACTCCCTGGGCTCCTACATACTTACACTCACCCTATGCCCTCTTCCTGGGCCTCAGTTCATGTCTTCTTCCAACCCACAAAGCTCACCGCCTCCCCGGGAAAATTCAATCTAGTCACAAAGTCTTTCCTAACTTTTCTAAATCTTCACTATGACTTGAAATAGCTTCACAGGACTCAGACTTCACTCTCCTACGTCCTGATTGGCAGCGGTGCACCAGGTATAAGCGCGCAGGGTGGCAGGCAGGCCAGCTGCTGCTCACTTTCAGCAAACACTGGCTGGCACAGCAGCCATCCTCACACTGAGTACGTGACCGAGCCACCTGCCAGGCTCGCTCTTCTGACCCCAGTTTCTGATCTGGTAGGTCTGGGGTGGAGATTGTGCTGAGCACTCAGTGGCCAGGTGACACAAGGTCACAGGTCCAGGGACCACACTTTAAAACCTATAGCCACATGGGAATACAGGTCTGGAGTAGCCAGATCTGGCTTGTAAGACAAGATAGAAATTTATGCCTTGTGAAGTACGCTATAAATTCCTTGGGGGAAAAAAAGAAGCCTTTTCTTTCTGTTTTCCCTATTACTAACTCTATCAAGTTGAGCACATAATAATTACTCTGACTAAATACCTGCTCACAGCTAATAAATTAGCCAGGCAGTTGTCAACTGAAATGGCCACTCTGCCCTTTCCCTTATCACCCTCCTTCCCTTTCTGTTATTTGCTTTCCATTAAGTAAATTTACTGAAACATTATTCACTGTTTTGAATGGATTATGACAGAAGAATTTATGTATATAAACATGTATACGTTTCTATAGAAATGGATAAAAATGCCTCAGCACCCAAAAGCCTGCCAATAAAACTATGGCAACAGCTTCTCGGCATCACATTTCTCTTATGCAATGCACAAACAACATAAAAGCAAACTGCTAAAGAATGAGCCCAAACAAGCAAATGACTACAAAATATTAGAGAAGTGATAATGGATATTTTCATAATTAAATCAAACAGATTTGGGTATCTGGGCTTTGTCTGATACAAGCCTATCATTAAAATTACAACAGAAAAAGAAAACTGGAGTACAAACAAAATCTCAAACGAGTCAGAACTGGTGCACACTTCTAAGATTAAAATTCCAAAGGGCAGGCAGTCACCTCGGCTCTGATCTGCCGCATGGAGTCACGGTCCCTCAAGGTTGCTGTGTGAGGGGTCTTGTTCACCGTATCGAAGTCAATGGTGATCCCAAAAGCCACACCAATCTCATCGGTCCTGGCGTAGCGCCTCCCAATGGACCCAGAGGAGTCGTCTACTTTGTGAGACACACCACTCCTGGTCAGAGCTTCCGCTGTCCGAAACACAGAATGATGACAAAGACAAGAAAGGGGTAAGTCTCAGCATGACCCAAATGCAGTCTCAGGAAACTTATAAAGAGGCCAAGACAAGAGAGCAGTTGTAAAAAAAAGAAAAATCCCGTAAGTTTAATAAACCCCTCCCTGGAGTCCTTCCTAGCTACATGTGACACAGCTGCAGGGGACTGAGTCTTGGCCAAGGAGCCAAGACCAGGAGTGGGTCTGGCACCACTAGCTCTGCATGCACACCCCGAGCAGTCTGCGGCTTCCTTCCACTGCCCACCTGAAAGGAGTGGACAGCACTCGACGACCCCCAGGGTCCCTTTCTGTGCCATGGACGCCATGGCTACGGCTGCCACACTTCACTCAGGTACCCCCCACTGAAGAGGGCAGAAGGCCATTGTGAGGAGTAGTCCTGAAATCAAACTCTAGGGCCCTATCCTGACTCATTCAATACTAGGACAAAGCACTCTGAAAAAGCAAACACTCTCAGAAATAAGAACAGAGGAAAAATCACTTAGATTTGTTCTTATTCAATTTATATTTTTATTGAACTAAATGATATATTTCCTAAAACTGAGCCTACTTAATGGTGTTCCCATGGAGATTATCCAAGTTGATTTGCTTACATAATTCCTTGACAAAGGGCATGAACTCCTGGTTCTGGCTGAGCGGAAGGACAGAACATTTGAATGGAGCAACTACAGCAGGGAAACTGAAGAACTGCATGGTTTAAAAAGAAAAAAATTGAAAGATGTTATTTTATATACACCCAAATGTTAATGGGCCGAACCAAACAAGTTATGGGGGTGGTGGCCCAAGCACCATTTCACTCTCAAGCTGCCAGAAAGCACATGAAAGGCAGGAAGGCAAGAGGGAACCGTCCCAGAATCACCTTGTGCCAGCTCCAGCTTTGGATCAGCTTGGACGGCTCTCTCTGAACATCAGTTTCTCAGTCTAAAACATGGCTTTTATCATCTGCTCGGTTTACTTCACAAGTAAAAGAATATCAAATAATGTGTAAACATTCTGAAAAATACTGTATACCTAAGACAATAACTTTCTAGTCCCACATAAAAGCCTTCCTTCATTCTGTGGAGACCACCTGAAGACACCCACAAATCAAGTAAAAAGGCAGCGCACAAGCCACATTCTGTCCTTTCAGAGAACAACCCAGGAGCCTTAATAAACAACTCAAAAGTTTAATTACTACAAAAAAAAAAAAAAAGTACTGAACAACCAGAAAGATCTGTGTACCTATACTAAAAATTATAGCCCTACAGCTCTGCTCTGAAAGAGGTTTCTGAGTAACTCAGACCTCAGACAAAGCAGACGCTCTGTTTGAAGGAACACTGGCCTGCACCTTCGGTTGGGCATGCGAGCTGTACGCAGTTCCTAAATAACATTTGTATCAGAAGGGTCCCTAGAAGGTAAACATGTACATAACTTAGTGAACTTTTTCTATACAAATAATGAGTAACACATTTCCATTATTTCAATTATTCAGCTATTTCATAGGTTTCAGCTTAGATCCCCCCACACAAAATTTAATGGCTTCTTGTGTCAGACAATGCAAATATTCTACCTGAGCCCACATTATAGCAGCACAGCTGCCTGCATCCCACAATTTTCATATTTCAACTCCCCTTCTCCATTAATTCCATTTAATGAGAAAGAAGTAGGCTTTTATAGAAAAAAATGTATTTTTAAAATTTCACTAGTAACGTTTTTATATTAAATTTATAGGCAAATGAATTGAGGCACTAGGTGCCGAATTAACTTAGAAACATTTTTGGCTTCATACAGCCTAATCAAATCTCTCTTCAAGATGGGGCTCTAGGCAATTCATAAAACACTGCTACTAATTTATTCTTATTTAGCTTCTACGTCTATTAAAGCTCTAGTTATATCAATATTGTTAGATTCAAAGGAATAGCTAAGAGATTTTTTTGAAAAGCCATTTTATTAGAAAAATGAGCAGGAAAACCATGAGACACACTTGCCATCTAAATGGAATGTTTGGTTCTGTAGATCGTTCTTCCAAAAGAAGGGAGCCTGATGCATGGCACACCTGGTGCCAGCCCGGTCCTTACTGCCTGCTCCAAGAATGAAGGGCTGCTCGTTCACACCAGAAGGTAAAGGTGCAGCTTAAGGGCAGAGATTAAAGAGCAACTTTACCATCCCCATATTACAGCAGTGCATCAGACCTATTTAAACACTGGCATCAAGAATTTACTAGTTCATTCTTCAAAGTCAAATGTTCTGGGAAAAACCAGACTTGACACCCAGCACAATGTGTGCTCTGCTTTAGAACGACAAAGTGAATGAAACTGTTCCTTTCTTAGTTGATATCACACCTTCTCCTTTCTGGCCATTCTACTGACTGTTTTAATGGAATCACTCCCTAGAAATTAAAGGAGTTACCATTTCCACAGGCAGAGATGAGACGTGACCGGTGAAGTAAGGGAGAGGGATAAAGTGGAAGGAATGGAGCTACTCTGAGAACTATGCAAGCTGGGAGAAAGTCCTACAGGAGTTGATGAACACACCATATGTCTTCTGCTTTCAGCTGTGCTTGGGGGCCAGGGCAGCTACACCCAGGTACTGCCTAGGTTATAGCCCATTGGACCTATGCGCTAGAGTCAGATTGGGTCCTTAAGATGAACCAAAGAATAATCAAACAAACCTCTAGAGATCTCTAAGTCTCAAACCTAGATGACCAGTGTACCTGGAATGTAATCTAAGAAATTACATCTTCACCCGGAGAGCACACCAGGTGATCTCAGGCAGCGCAAGAGGGCTTCCTTGAAGCTGCCTAAATACATAGACAGTTGGTGGCTTGTTCAGTACTAGAAGCCTTCTCATCCTCCGTTCCCAATTTTCTGAAAACAAGAATGTATCCAGAGAGTATCACTCACCCACTGAGGCAATAGACTTCCCCACACAGGCTCCGCCTCAGCAGTGTGTGCTAGGCAGCTAAAGCAATGGCTCCCAGGGCAAGCTACACACACTGAAGCTCAAGCAAGGCAATATCGTAAGTGCCTGGCTTGGTGACTTGCCGCGCAAAGATGACCCCAGTACATCACAGCAGTGAGTGATCACTTTAAGGAAAAGTCCTTGGTTTCTTAAGCAGAAGAAGGAACTCACCCCTCATGCAGCCCCATGCCCCTTTTGGTGAAAAATTATCTTTTAGAAAGTCATTTAGATCAGTGACACCGATTTTCTTCATATTTGTTTAAAAAGTGAGGGGAAGCGAGGTTTTCTTGTTGTCCAGTGTTTCAGTAAATGCTAGCATACCCAACAGGACAGCTTACCGTTCTCTGTTCGTCTCCTTCTCGTACATGGAATGTATGTTCAAGTATGGTATACATGATCCTGCCCAGGCCAAAGGAGGGCTCAATTACACTTGGAACAACTTCTTCCACTGCAAAATACATACAAATTCAGTAACTTTCTCTCAGCACATGATGCATTTGCGATCTCAACTGAACAATTCTTAGCATTAAAAATCTCTCTAATCTAGAGAGACTGTTATCTCTGTTTATCAGGACCAAGAATGAGAACCTTCACAAAAGCTAAACCCTGGCAGGAAACACAAGGACCTTCATAGAGAAGTGAATGTAAGGAATTTTCACCAAGTTTAATTCTTTGTTCACATAACAGAAAAACGAAGCTTGAGTCACAGAACCATTCCTTCCCTGGTTGATAAACAAAAACCGCAGCAACTACACTTTACCATCTGCTTGTCTCTTTATTTTTATTTAATTATTCATTCATTCATTTATTTATTTACTGCTGAACTGGGGATTGAACTCAGGCCCTTGCGCTTGCCAGGGAAGCACTTACTCTACAGAGCCATCTCCCTGGCCCCTGCTTATCTCTTTACAAGTGTAATAAATTAAGAGCTTCAATAAAACTTTACTGGAAGTAAAAAATCTACACCATAGCTGACAAAATTAACATCATGTTTTAGCAGGGGCGCTCCAGCTCTTCCCATAGGTAAGGCTATACCTGTTGTATGTAGGAAATGCATTAATAATTTTTATTATGGGAAGGAAAAACACAATTAAGTACTGTTCAGGCTTAAGACTATCTGACTATAACCCTGGAGAACTACGCTTTATGGGTAATGAGACAACTACTACCATCAAAACTCCAGTTCTAAAGAGAAGCTTCTAATTTTGTCTGTGATTAAGAATAAGAACACAGGGGCCAAGGAGATGGCTCAGTGGAATAAGTGCTTCCCTGGCAAGCGCAAGAGCCTGAGTTTAATCCCGGGTTCCAAAAAAAAGTATAAAAGGTCATTGATCTGAATGAATTTTTTAAGAAGTTAATGTTTTTCCCAAAATGAGTGCTCTAAGCAAGGGGACGAGTTCCTTCTTTTGCTTAATAAATCAAAGGACTTTTCCTTAGAATCACACACACACACACACACACACACACACACACACACACACACACACACACAATCATAGATATCTATAAAATGTACTTCAGGACACAAGAATTATTATTCTGCAGTATAACTATGTTTAACGAGGAAAAGAAGCCCAAGTAGCCTTTTTTCTCTTTGAAATTTCTCTAACATGGGTTTAACATAAAAACAAGACATTTTTAAAATTCAGGAGTAGTAATTTGTTTAATGGCTTTTACTAATTTACCATGGAGTGTTTTCTGGAATCTCTTCACACTGACCATGTCTTTTGTTAGCTGAAATGTTTTTCCTTCAGTTTCAATAGTGAATTCCCTATGTAAAAAAAAAAAACAACAACAACAAAAAAAACAAACAAACAAAAAAACATATAATAGTTAAAGTATGCATTCCTGTGCCTTGATTTAAACAAGTTTTACATACTGATAAATTGCTTTTCACTTTAAGTATAATATAAATTTGATAGTCAGATTTAGATATGATAGAGCTAAATTATCACATAAGTAATATCAAATTAAGTATTGCCCTAATTATGGCACCAAATAATATTCCAGGGAGGCATGCAAAAATTGCATTACTTTATAAAATTTCAGAAATCACATCATGAAATTCTTCCAGCTTTGAAATGAAGGCTAAACCAAAACCAAGTTTTTAAAAGCTCAGCTTTACCTGCAAAAATAGGTCTGCAGGTAAAATGGGTAGTATTCCCTTCACTGTCCTCAAAGTATAAAAGTATGAGCCAGCTTGCCATCTTACAGAAATAACCCTAAAACTCCCACACTATTTCCAAAGTAAACTAGCACTTATGTTGATGAAGATCAACTGAAAAGAATTTCAATTACTACATGATGAGTTAGCACACGGCCTGCTCCCACTTCCCACCCGTCCCTGGCTGCCCCACGCGCAGCAGGAAGCATCCCGCCTCACACCTTGGGAAGCCTCTGCTCACACGATGAAGACCTGTAGGGATTTCTCAGGCATCACAGCTGGGCGGTGCTGAGAAGGCGCCCTCGTGCGGCTGTAGGAAGCTGCGCGGCTGCAGGAAGCTGTGCAGCAGGCACACACTACAGCTGCATTTTGCTAGTTTCTACTGAGGACAACCTCTTGCCTCCTTTGAAAGGTTGTAACTGATTTCTTCTGTCTCTGCTACTCTGAAGTTCAAGTGTGCATGCATTAAATACCTACAGTGTCCCAAGTATTTCTTTAGAGAATACCACTCCAAGTACAGAGCAGATAACAGCCATAAAAGTTGTAATTAGAAAAGAGACAACCATTACTTGAGACTTAATAAAACGAACTACCTTATTTGTGAATAACGACACCTAACTATACCCAGTAGCTCAGAGATTGGCCTGGGAATAAAATGAAAGCTGTTCTCATTACAGGGGATGTTCAACATCTCATTTCACATTGTTTTGGTATAAAGAGGTGTTGCTGCTGGAACAACAGAAATGTTTTGGAAGCTATCAGTAATGAATGCTTTCACCTTCAACTTGACAAAGCTCACCTTGTTTTAGTTTTTCATAAGTACACATATGCAACCACCACAGCCCACAACATTGCCCTGGCTCCTTCTCTTAGCCAATCAAAAATCGGCTTTGTTATCAAAAACTAGATTTGTCTTTCCTAGATCTCCACATCTGAACTTCAGTGTGAGGCTTCTCTCGTCTCGTCTGATGCCTATGATGGGTTGGCAAGGCTTCTGTGAAGTCAGACACGAAACACAGAGTGCTTGGGACCACATAAGATTGCTTGCGTTGTTTTGTATTTCTGCTACTCTTGGTTTCTGAAAACTCTGAGCAAGCTTTTGAAAACTTAGGTGGAGGTGTGCAATAAAAATATGTGCACCAGTTAGGAGGATTGCTCTGTCAGTGGCAGGCTGAAATGATTAAGAGTATTCGCATATTCCATCTTGTTTTGGTGTTTGTCTACTCGCTCTACCAGTTACTGAGACAGACATGCAAATTTCCAACTAAACTGTGGAATTTGTTTTTTCTCTAGTGATTCTGTGCATTCAGAGCTTCTATTTTAGCTGCATACACATTCAGGAATGATACGACTCCTTCATGAACTGACTCTCCACTACTTCAAAGACTTTTCTCTTTGTTTTCCAGTTTGATTCTCATACCCCTTCATGTTTGTCTTTCACCTGCTTAGAGTTAAGCTTGAACCTCTAGGTTTATAGTTTTAATCAAATTTGAAAATGTTTCAGCTACCATACCACTACCTGTTTTTTCTACTTACCTATTTTTTCTCTGTGACTTCCAATTACATTATGTTAAATTGCTTCCTACTATTCTATGAGCATTTCTTTCTCCAGTCTCTTATTTTTTATGCTTTGAACAGTCTGTCACTCCATCTTTATGTTCAGTGATCTTTCTTCCAATGTTTAAGCACTTGAAGCTTTACCTCTAGATGTTCCACTGGGTTCTATTTCCACATCTCCCTTAAGATATTCATGATTTAATATTCTTGAGATTAGGAAGCATATTCATAACTAATTTTAATATACATACATACTGTTACATAACTGCTATTTCTGGATGTTTCTTTCAAGTGACCTTTCTCATTATGAGTTGCACTTTCCTTTTTCAGACACAGAGTAATTTTTTATTAATTGCCAGATGTTATAAATTTTACATTATTTAATGCTACATGTTTAAAATTTTTTTTTATGTATTTGCTACAGGGTCTCACTATGCAGCTCTTAACTTGTAATGATCTTCCTGTTTTCAATCTCCCCAGCACTGGGTAACAGGCATGCGCCACCAAATCCAGACTCAGTGGCTGGCTCAGCACACCTGGGGGCAGGGCCAATGTGGCACCTGGTGCTGGGGATTGAACCCCAGTCCCTGGGTCCCTGAGCGTGGCTATGCAGGCGTGTAGTCTGCTGAGCTATCTTGCCAGCCCTGCCATAAATATTTTTAAAATTTCTTTAAACACATTTCTGTTTCTGTCTCTTATCTGTCTGTCTGTCTCTCTGTCTCTTATGCTTAAAGCAATTACAGAAAAAACTGAAAAGAACCAGAAACTTGACATGTATTTTTTAAACTTTCCTTAGACACTACCTTACATACATCTCCACCTCTAAGAAAATTATAAGAAAAATAAAGATCTTTACAGTCCATTTCAAATCTATTTCTAGACTATGATGTCAAAATCTAAGTAAAGGCAGTCATTCAAATATAGCCATATCACAGTTATTTTCTGCAAACAAATTTCTACGAACATCAATCTCACCCTAAATTCTAGAAAGAGGGGCACAGGACCGGGCTGAACGGAGCTCACATACAACTCCCATCTTTCACATACCCTTTCTCATTCAGAAGCCGCTCCATTTCTGTAATGTAGCACTCATCGCAAGTGGCCAGGTACTCCGTCACCAGCTTTGCATCCTTCTTGTAGGCCTTTCCAACTGCTCCCTTATTGGGTTCAAACTGAACAACATTAACTGTTCTGTATGTAATAGTCAAGGACTCACAAAACATGGAGCTGCCTTAGCATTTTGGAAAGTGGCCTTGAAATCCATCATCCTACTTGTTTATGCTGATTTTACATGAAAGAAAAAAAAAAACTATCCATACAACCATTCAGGGAAACCTCAAAAAATAAAGAAATAAGATCAATAGCTACATTTCAAGAGTGAAAGAAAAGGATATTATCTAACGGGCAATACAACCTACTCCATAGCACTGAAACTTTTGGTAACACTTATTCTAAAATATCCAATAGCGCTGGCGATCCAGCTTAGTGGCAGAAGTACCTGCCTGGCAAGCACAAGGTCCCAAGTTCAATCCCTAGTATCGCAAATAAAAAATAAAATTAAAACATTTCAACACACTAAGACTGTAAGTACAGAGAAGTGGAAAGGAGCAATAAGGGAGGTAAGTGCTACAACTTCAAACCATCTCCACAGAATGAAATCCAGCATGGGACTTACATATCAGTAAGCAGTCTAGTTTCAGTCCCAAATATCTGGCATGACCTGAAAGGATATGGGTTCTTTCAGGGGTTTCTCAGCTACAAGTGGGACTTTGGTGGCTCGTGCATGACAAGAAAGGTCGTAACAGGAACGGTCGGCACACCCAACAATCTCAATCCAGCCCTAAGAAGCAAGAACAATAAAAACATTTATTGTTTATATTCTGTTTGGTCACAAATGGATAAAGACAACTAATGCTTGGCAACATTCAAGGATAGTTCAAATATAGGATCTCCAATCAGACTTTGTAAGTTTTGTATGTTAGGCAGCTAAGATGTCTATAAAATGTAATTCACACTATATACAAATAGTCATGTTTCCTGGATTTACACTGCCACATTTCAATTGTGTGGAGTTACTTTTATAAGGTAATGGTTATTCCTGTTCTAGGAGTTAATTACATAAATTAAAAAATAGGAACCTAGATAAAAGCTACAGACATGGTTAAATTTGTAGATGAATGAAATGACTCTCAATTCACTGTATGAAATACCTACTGACTGCACAACTTACATCAGACAGCTAGTTAGATGCATCTCAGCTCGCTGAGTATGGTAGAGCACAAATGAGTATGAGCATTTGCTCTAACTTTATTGAACAAAAGAAAAGTCAGTAAAGAGTAGGTGCAGGTCAAGTCACAGAATAAAATTAAATAACAGGGTTACAATCACACTGCTGCCAGATCTATTACTTGTGAATACATTCATCTCTGAGGGGAGAAGGGGTGTTCTGGGGACTGAACTTAGGGCCTTCACATCTACCTCCCAGACCCTTTTTAAATTGAATTTCTGATCCTCTTACCTCAGCCCTTCACAGTACTGAGCTTACAGATAGACACCATCACACTTAACTATTCATAAGATAGTTTTAGAAAGCAAATTCTACATGATTTTTAAAGAATCTTCCGTGGATTGATGGCTTATGTTTCTCCCAATGTCTAACCTCCAGTGTAAAAGTATTATGATGAGCAGACTTTAGAAGGTGATTAGACCATGAAAGTAGAGCTCTGATAACTGGGATTAGCGCCCTTACAAAGGGAGCCCCCCCAAAAAAACAAAACAAAGGGAGGCCCAGAGAGTTTTCATGATGCCTTTCTACTACAGAAGGACACAGCACATGTCAGGGCACAACCCAGAAAAGGGCTCTTAGCAGAACTCTACCACGGTGGTGTCCAGTGACAAGGAAATTATGTGGGACCCATCCATACTCTAGGAAGCTGAAAGTACTAACTTTTTCACCCTTTACAGATGATGTCTGCCAATGTCCAACATATAGCAGCCACGTAAAACTCTTGTGGGAAGAAAGGAATATAATAGAAAGGTTCAACTTTCCACATAATGGTCTTCAGGATTATTTTTATCTTTTACTTTTATAAACCTAAGCCTAACATACATACATTATATATATATATATATATATATATATATATATATATATATATATATATATATATATATATAATTTCCCTCTCTTCCTTCCCGTATTTAGCACAGGTCTACAGGGTCTCATTATGTAGATTGGACTTGCAGTGATCCTCCTGTTGTCAGCCTCCCAAGCACTAGGATTACAGGCGTACACCACCATGCCCAGTCTCCAGTCTCAATCTCTGTCCCAGCATACCCTGGCAGTGGGGCCGGCATAACACAAACCCTGGTCGCTGCCCCAACTAAGCATGTGCTTTAGTCTGCAAGAATTATCAGGCTGACCCACTAACATTTTTAGTATATTATTTTCACTTTATTATTTTCATTTTATGTATTTGGTACAGGGTCTCACTACATGGCTCAGATTCGTAGTGATCCTGTCTGCAGCCTCTCCAGCACTGGGATTACAGGCATATGCCACTAGGCCCAGACTTGGTTGCCAGCTCAGTGTACCTCATGGGCAGGGCCAACATAGCATACTGTACCAGGGACTGAACCCTCATCCCTGCATTTGCCAAAGCAGACGCTTACCTGCTGAGCTATCTCGCTGGTCATTATTTTTAATTAGGAAATTAATACAAAGAAAGCCCTGTTAAAAAGTAGTAAGCGGACCTAATGGTGCTAGGCTGAAGTAGTCTTTTTTTTTTTTTTCAGAACTGGGGATTGAACTCAGGCCCTTGCACTTGCCAGGCAAGTGCTTATTCTACTGAGCCATCTCCCTAGCCCTGAAGTAGTCTTTCTAAGGTGCAAGAGGCCTGTCCCAACCACCAAAAGGAATGCGGGGCTCTCCAAGTCCTTGCTGTGGCCACAATCCAAACAAATCCAAACATCTTTCATATTTTTAGAGTAAAAGGTGACGTTTTGATACGTTCATAGCCTGCAGAATGACCAAATCAGACTAATTTAATACATCCACCACTTTGTATACGTATTTCTTTGTTGTAAAAACATATAACATCTATCCTTTTAACAATTTTGAAATTTACATTATCAGTCCTAATTACCACTTTATGCAGAAGATCCCCAGAACTTACTCCTCCCATCCCCGACACTGTGTTCGTTCTCAGCAATAATATCCTTTCTCCATTTACCAGTCCCCCGCCTGATAACCGCTCTGCTTCTACTTCTGTAAGTTTAGCTTTTTTAGATTCCACATAAAAGTGAAATCATGCAGCACTGGGTTTTTGTTTGTCATTTTATTTATTTTTCTTTATTATTTCTGTGGCTCAGCCCACCCTGGGGGTAGGGCTGGCGCAGCATGTGGTGCTGAGGATCAAACCTTGGTCCCTGCTCTTGTCTAAGTAGGCACTTTAGTCTGCTGAGCTATCTCACCAGCCCTGTTGTGTTTATTTAGTACAATATCCTGTACATTTATCCATGTCATTGCAAGTAACAGACTTTCCTTCTTTTAAAGGCTAAGTAGTACTTATTATGTATCCCTACCAAGTATTACTTTATTCATTTATCCACAGATCAGAACTTGCTGTTTTTACTTTTTGTTTTATCCAGAAAAAGTTCTCTCTATTCCCCTCCCCACACACAAAGGGAACCTTGGGACCTGCTTTTCTGAGTCAGCGATGGGAAAGCCACACAGTGAAAGCCACCCTGTCTACATACGTAGGACGTCTTGGACTCTGCGTCCCAGCAGTCACAGGCATAATGGGCCATCTCGTTCTCCATGTGCTGCCGGAAGCGGAGCTTGTCTGGACACACGCCGACCTTCACGAGGTAGAGGTAGATGCGGCCAATGAAATAGCCTAACACTGAGTTGTTGATCACCCCCTAGGCAGTCAGCAAGCGAGCATGGGGAAGGAACAGGAAAAATGCACATTAATGACTAACTCGTAATCTATTTTTCCTGCTCTTGGAATAATTTTAAATAGCCAGAATGTGCTCTTTATTATTTTTAAGAAGGCTACTGTCAAGTTAACAACTGATAATAATAGGGTTGTTCAAAATATGTCCAACCTACTCAATTGAGTCAGCAAAACTTCAGCCCAACACGACATAGCTTGTAAATCTGCAGAGCTAAAAATAATACCCACACACACCCTAAAGCATGGCAAGGGCACATCCTGCTGAACACACACAACTAGTGAGGTATGCTAAGGGGACCCCAGTGCATTCTTTGACATACCTTCTGAAATTCGTGCACCCTTTACAGAACATGTGATAGTACGGTTTTAGTACCAAAAGGACCTCAGAAATCATCTAGCCCATCTGTAAAATGTCAGCCTCTCCATAGATACTTCCAGTGCAGGGCGCTCGCTGCTGCCCCAGGCACATTGCTCCACTGCTAGGTGGCAGTCACTATTACAAAGTCCCCAGCCTCTGGTAATCTGTCATTCATTCCTTTCACTCAATTGTCAGGCAAATGTGTGGAAATTCTGTTTGTGGAAGGCCTTATCCCAACTGCTAGAGTAACCCAAGAGTTCTGAATCCTGTGAATTAAGTCCTGTCTCCCCCAAAAGTTGTATACACTTAGAAACTGGATCAGTGAGGCAGTTCTAATCAATATCTACTGGCTTTCAAGTGCTCAGCCAAGTATTTCGTTCATGTTTAGCCCCCAGATCAAGAAACTGAGATGTTCAGGAATTTTCCTCTTACTATAATAATACTGTACTATAAATTCTGTGTAAAAACAAAGATGTAGGAGTTAGGGATGAAGCTCAATGGTAAGGCACTTGCCTGGTGTATGTAGGGCTCTGGGCTTCACCCCAGAACTGCAATTAAATAGCATACAATATAACGTGACTGTATCACAAAAAAGAAAATAACTGTTAAAATATATTGTCATCCAGTACACAGAGAACTTGCTAAGTGTTACAAGTCTTGATCGGTTAAAATCTAAACTCAGTCCTTCAGAATCTTACCTGCTCCACAGCGTCCCCGAGGCGCATCTTGCGAGCAGACTGCCCGCTGACCTGGGCCTTTGCTGAGTACAAATAAAGGTAGGTGTCTGCGACATTCTGGAACTTGGGGTGCTCCTTCTCATTGGGATCTACGAAGTGTTCAATTTCTGCCATTGTGAATTCTCTGAAAGTAAAAAAAGGACAGAAAAAAATCTGCATACTTAACAATAAAAACAGTAAGTCAGGCCCCATTTTCAAATGCATTCTACAATGACAGAGGCCCCAAACTACAGAAATTGCTTATTACTAAATAGGAAATTATTGTATAAATGAATGGTTACAGCAATGTTGGATTAAGTTTATCTAGGTGCCTTTTTAAAACATTACTGACTGGCCTAGGGTCCAGCTCAGGGAAGAACACATACCGATCACATACCGATCATACGAGGATGCTAGACTGAGTCCCCAGGACCAGAAGTAACAGCATAGTGACTTTACTGTTCACTGTTTAACTAATCAAACTTCTCTAGTCACACGACTTACAACTGAAAATTTTACAAAGCAGATTAATATAGCCTCTTTTTTTGGAACTGAGAATCAAACTCAGGACCTCACATTTGCCAGATAGACACTGCACCACTGAGCTAAATCCCCAGTACTTAATACAGCTTTTAAAATTAGAAAAACATCACCAAATACCATACACGCATTAAAAAAAAGAAACTGAATAGTGATATCCAAATAAAAGTTTTCCCTAAAGCACCAGCAAGTCTTTGTCTTTACAAATACACACCAAATGAAGCAACTGTTATTCATTCTTGAAAGAAGAGAAAATTAAAACTAGTGAAACAGCACTTTCATTTTTATACTGTGATTTTTTTCTTTTACTGATCTAAACAAGTAAATGATTGATAATAGCACCATACAGATGCTTCTTTATAGAGTAAGAGCTACTTAAATAAAGTGTTATTTAAGGCAAAGAACATGAGGCACGAATTGAACAAGCCAGCATCAAGCTCACTGTATAATGATAAAATAAATATGCACATAGCAATGATTTCCCAAAGAGATTTCTCTGAACAACAGTTTAGTAACTACTGCAGGGGAGGAGTTTAAGTTAATTTTCTGAGCCAAAATCAAATCTCTCTTCTTTTAAAAATAAAAATCACATTTACTGGCATGCTGTTGTGATTATCTCAAGTGTTTTAGAAGCAATGTAAAATTGCTTAAATGGTTCCTAAAACACATGAAATATGCTGCAAGTTTTACTTTTCAAATTTTATTTTTTATATAGTATTCCTTATGGGGGTCTGCAGCACCCATATCTTAACTGTCTTCAACACTACTTTTCATTTATGTTTATTGGTACAATTTAGGTATATATAATGACCACATCCATTCTACAGAATTTGTGTTTGTATATGGGTTTTTTTTTTTTATTTTTTTTATTTTAGGGAAGGGTCTACAGGGTGTCCAGGATCTCACTACTACCTCAGATTCATAGTAATCAGCCATTTACAGCCTACCAAGAGCTGGGATTACAGGCTCACACCACCATGCCCAGTCTCAATTGTTGTCTCTGTGTGCCTTGGGGATGGGGCCAGCACAAGCAGGCCCCAGAATTGAACTCCTGGCTCCTGTACCTGCTTGCAGGTGTTTTAATCCACTGAGCTATTTGGCCAGCCCCTACATGGTATGTCTTGATTGCTGTTTTTTCCATTCCCAACCCTACCTTTCCCTGTTCACGCAATTGTTTTTATTTACCCTTCTTTTCAGATATTGTTCTTTCCCTTCTTTCCTTTCTTTCTCCTCCCTCCCTACTTCCCTCTTCCCTTTGAACAGTTTTTTTCCTATTTCACAATACCTATTGTACATTTTCACTTTTTTTCTTTTCTTTTCTTTTTTTTTTTTTTTTTGTCTTTTTTGAGACAGGGTCTCACTATGCAGTTCGGGCTGGCCTTAAGCTCACTTTGTAGCTCAGGCTGGTCTCGAACTCACAACAATCCTCCTGCCTCAGCCTCCTGAGTGCTGGGATTACAGGCCTGCGCCACCATGCCCGGCTTCATTTTTACTTCTTATTTACATTTAACACTATTTACTAAACATCTGCAAACACAGAAAGTGAGAAAGACACAGTAATTGTCCTCATCCATTTTGTACCTGTGCTAACAGGAACCAAACATCTACATGGTGGGACAGATAATAACCTAGAGCCCCAAGAAAGGTATTGCCCAAGTTTTTCCCTTTGTTCTGTCAGAGAATCTCTGTAACTGTAGCTAATAAGTGTGCCTGAAATAGTATGTTTGAAGTTTGCTAAGAAGATCTTAAATAGTCTTGAAGTAGAATGAAAGAAAGAAGGAAAAGTATAATATGAAAATTGTACCTCTTAAAAAAAAAAACACAGCAACTTCAAGACACAAACTCAATACCTGCAAGTCATGAGAACAGTAGGCCCGTAAACGGGGCTCTAAGACTGACTTCATCCATGGGTCGCACCCCCTCCTACCAGCCCCACCCCTAGGAAGCACACCACTGAGAACAACAGCACATCTCAGCTTCGAACACGAGTGCACCTGTAAGTGGCCTGCATTTTAACAAAGTCCACCAAATGGGAAACCCAACAAATAGTACAATTCACACAGCACAGAACTCACCTTGGGACATTCCTGTGCCCCAGACATATGACAGCTCAAGGGCACAGGGCACTTCTCTCCCGTTTGAGCACCTGTATTTTATTTCTTTTGAGTGTATAGTTGTAAAATTCTACCTAATAAAGTCATTGTATGCCTCTTTCTGACACCATCTTGAAGATTCTTTTCCTGTGACTGAAGTTAATGACACTACATCCCATTCCCTGGGTCAAGTTTCTCCAGCTCGGTTTGGGGATTTCAGTGGGCTCTGTCCCATGGGCATGCTCACCACCCAGTTTGAGCCAATGGCTATGTTACCTGGCTTTGCAGGGGTAATCTTTCACAGACCAGTGGTAAGAATCAACACTAACACTGGTCTGAGCAGCTCTGCCTTCTGTCTTTGAATTTAGGACCTGAATGTGTGGAGAACTAAGCTACGCATAGATCAGGAAGACAGAACCAGCCAATCAGAGATGGTTTTTAACAACTGTTTTTAAAGAGTAAAAAGTAATGTTATGATTTTTAACATAATATGGAATGAATGAATCAAGCTAATAAACTAATCCATTATTACAAATATTTAATACTTTATGAAGAGAACACTTGAGATGTCAATATTTACTCTTTTAGGGGTACTGAAATGTGCAGCATGCAATAAGCTATATCCACTGTGCTGAGCAACACACCTGAAAACAAGAATCCCTAATCCCTCCTGCCAGCCAGGGCTTTGCACATTCTGGTCATCACCTCTGTGTCCTCCCTACTCCCAGTAGCCAATAACCACTCTACTCTCTGCTTCTGAGTTCACCTGTTTCACGTTTCAAAGAATGAAAACTTTAAAAGCTTCGTAAGCAATCTGTGTTAAAAAAGTTTTTTAGTAACATACATTTATTTATTTATTTGGTACAGGGTCTCACTATATAGCATGGACTCAGTGGTCCTCCTGTCTCAGCCTCTCCAGCGCTGGGATACTACCACACCGGGTTTCAGAGGCTGGCTTGGCATGGGGTTGGCAGAACATGGCCAGGGATTGAACCCAGGTCCTTGCACTTGTCAAGCAGGCTCTCAGACAGCCAAGCTACTCCACAACCCTTCATGAGCAACCTATTGTACTAATTTAAACAAAAGGAAGGGTAACTTATATAGGAAGACCACCTGCCTTGTGACACTCACTGCTTAACAAACTAAGCCTAATCACTCAGGGATTCTCAGGTAACAATGAGTGAACCCCGGGTCAGGAACTTGCAACAGTCCATAGCATCTAGCCAATCACAGACAGAACATTCCAAAGTGAAGACAACCACCACTGGCAAGCTCTCTGGCTCTCCCCTCAGCTAACCCACTTGGTTCTTACCTCCTAATCCATTTATAATCTTCCCCTAAGTACTCCATTTAATGCAAATCCTCCGCAAAACACTGGCTCTAGACAACAGGGTCTTCTGACTAGCTGGAACCACAAATGTTTTTGTATTACCTAGTTTCTAATGATCTCTTCTCTCTACATGGAGTTGAAGAGGGACCCTCACATCCCCCCTTTAGGCTGCATGTGTCTTTCCTCCGTAAAGTCTCCTTCCTGAACCACAAGCCTCAAGGGTACCATGTGATCATCATATAGGGGCCTTTTCTCAGAGGGAACCATGTGAGTAACAATATCAGGCAGGTGCTACGGCTGCTTTGCTCTGGAGTCAAAGGCATATCATGACTGAAGTGTGTAATTACAGCAAGTAAAACAAGAAGAGAAGAAATGGGAGACATGCTAAGGCTGGAAGAACACTTAGGCTAGGAGCCTAAGAAAGTTAAGTGTGACCAGACCACCTGTCTTTATAGGGCATGTATCACTTTAAGATGAGATCAGAAGGAAATATATAGAAATCACAAAGAGCTTAAGTCATGCTAGTTAAGTCACAGTATTTTTGAAGAAAAATAGAACTAAAAAAATGCCAGAGTGCCTTCCCACACATCTTGGGCACATCAGACAAAGGCATGTTATTATGAGACTGCAGGCAGCATCTCAGTTACAGCAGACAGGGTACACTTGCTGTCTGCTGTAATTATAAAGGTTCCCAAACATCTTAGGGGGGTGTTTCCTGGTTACTTTGAAACAGGGCCAGCCAAATAGCTCAGCAGATTAAAGCACCTACAAGCAGGTGCAGGAACCAGGGGTTTGATCCCCGGGCCTGCTGTGCTGGCCTCACCCCCAGGGTGCACTGAGATGGCAATTGAGACTGGGCATGGTGGAGTGCGCCTATAATCCGGCTCTTGGGAGGCTGTAAACAGGAGAATCACCAGAGTCTAATATAGTAGTGAGACTCTGAACACCCTGTAGACACTTCCCTAAAATACAAAAGAAAAAAACAAAAACAAGCAGAGCTGTCTGTCTACACTCCAAGAATGACCCCTGCAGCGTAACTGCACACCCCATCCCACACCCACAGGTATCACCAGGGCCCAAGTTTACAGACTTCTGGATCCTAGCTACTCAATACATGACAAACAAGACAAAGAGAAAATTTCTGAGCAAGTAAGAAGCTTATTTTCCCTTTAAGTTTGCTTTTGTCACTTAAAATACCAGTTGCCTGAGGTGACATTTGGAGACTATAAATGTAAAGCAGGATGAACACAGAGAAGACAAAAAAATCCACAATCGAGTTAAAGAAGTATTGCCTAAAATAGTGAACTTGCATTTCCATTTCACTGACAAGCGCAGTACCTGACTCGGATCAGCCCAGACCGAGGGGAGATCTCATTTCGAAAAGAATTTCCAATCTGGGCAGCAGCAAAAGGCAACTTCCCTTGGTTGAATTCCAAAAGTCGTTTGAAATTCAGGAAAATCCCCTGTGCAGTTTCTGGTCTCAAATACCTATAAATGTAAATAAATGAGTCTTTTATAAAGAAATAAATTCTGTTTTCTAACAAATAAAATTTTACATACAAATTTTAAAAGCCCTATGTACTATATTTACACAGCAGAGCTGCATAAGCCTAACATGAAGTCTTATAAGCAGGTACTCTTCTCAGGAGCCAATCTTCTCAGAACAAGTACTCCACGGGCCATCAGTTACTCCAGCGGGAGTGCTCCCTGTGCCTGGACTCCCCTAAAACCTCTTCTGTCCTCTCGAGCAATCATTTCTATCAAGGCAGGTGATAATTTTAGTTCCTTCTGAAACTAAGACCCATGGCTAATAACCCAATATTACAACAGAATTATGGGGCGAGATGAACACAGTACGGGCTTAACATTTGAACTCATTTATCCTTCATAATCACCTCACCAACAGGCAACTGTCAGTGTTTCTCCTGTCATTTTACTTTTCACAGTAGTTTATCTTTTCAGCCAATAGCTTCTGTATTTCTCTATCATTCAAAAGATAGAGCCAGGCCACAATACATCATTATCTTCATTTCCTGCTCCTCAATTTCACAGAAAATATTCTATGCAAAGTAACCACTAAGAAAGCATTCTAAATGACCTACTTCAAGCCCTAGGATTTTACCATATTCCCACTCTAACAGACTGACTCTTCTGCTCTGTGTGGTCCTTTCCAGATTTTGTCCAAATATAAGTACTTTATATAAGCTAGTCTCTATGCATATTTATAAGTAGCACAGACAAATTATGAATTCGTTCTACTTATTTTATATTTTTTCACGTTCTAAATAATTGTATAATTTTTCATAATTAAGTCACAGAGCATTCTACTAAAATGATCTATTTTTTAATAATTTACTCAGTTACTCAAATAAATGAACAAGTTATTTTTATTTTCAATTCACATAGTTTTTTCTTAGGTGTATTTTCTTTCTTTCTGAAATGTGCCTTAGACAGATTCCCAGGAACGGACTGCTACTTGGGTCAGAAGTTGTATCTTGTTTATGGTTTTCCATATATAACATCAAAGTGAAAGGCAGGAAATATCCAAAGTCAACCTGATATTTTATTAACATTGCATGATCTATCTTTTCACAATTAAGTTTTAATTATTCTTTAGTTTCTTCTCTAGAAAACTGATCCAGCTTCCTCTAGCTGAAATTCTTACCCTAAAACAACACTATGAAAAAAGAAAAAAAAAACACTCTGATGCTACGAAGTGGACACTGGCTAAGTCTGTTAACATTTTAAGCAAAGAATCTGCAGATGCAGCTCTTAATTCTAATCCTACTGTGAACTGTCCAGGTGTCTTCGGACTATGAAAACCACATCTTTCAAATCAATAGAATTTATTGATGCTGTCCATTAGTCATATGCATATTCAAATTTAAATTTGTTAAAATGAAATAAATTTAAAGTTAAATTCTGATGAAGCTTTAGCCCTACTTTAAGAATTAAATAGCTACATGTTAACAGTAGCTATCATATAGTACAGAGTTGTGAGACAAATTCTCTCGATACAGGTCAGGCTGGCCTTGCCTGTCCTTTGACCCTCCTGCCTCAGTTTCCTGACTGCTGGGATTTCATGTGTGACCATCACGCCTGGTGGATGGCAGAGATTCCAGAACACTTTCATCACTACAGAAAGTTCTATTGAACAATCTGGACTAAATGGTTTCTGAAGTATACTTCAACAAGAAGTTCAATGATATTAAAAAAATCAGGCCTTAAACTATGCCTTCTGCTCTGTATAGCTATAACTAAAGGTATAATGATCACAGACATTTACACTTATTTTACAAAAAAAAAAAAATTACACTAAAAAAAGGTCAGACTAAAACTTAAAACTTAAGACTATATCAGGATTTTTCTTTTAACTTACCCACCTGTACTTTCTGTATACCACTTTTCAAAACTGCTTTTGTAAGTGGCATGTCATTTTAATAACTGTGACTAAGTAGGAAAACAGCAAGTGATACATACCCAGGCATGTTTCCTCCAGGCCCAATGAAGGTCTTGAACATTAAGTTAAAAGGTACTGGGGGTGAAAGATCATTTCCAGTGCTTGGGGACTTAACATTGTAGTTCACAAAAAGATCCCCAAGTTCTTGCTGTCCATAGTTATCAAGCTAAAGAATATGTCAAGAAAATAATTAGTATAAAAACAGAGAAAAGACCTAAGATAACATATTAAATATAATTCCATTTATCCATTGCTATAACTCACACAAAATTCAACATCAGCTATACCCTAACCTCAGGGTATCCATATGTTTCAAACCATAACTAGCTTATACACTTTATATTTCTCAAAAGACAAATATAAAACTTTTTGTGAGAACACTCACATTACTGCCATTTCACAATGAAACGTAAGCAAGATACCTTTGTTCAATTGTAGATTAGCAAGAATCTGAAACCATATAATTAAATAACTTTTCAAAGTTGAGCATTAATGCTCTGAACAAATTTAAGAGAAGCATGTCCTTGCCTAGTAACTACACATGCAACCTCTTTGCCCACTAGATATTAAGCACCTTAAAAGTAGAAACTGTGTCCTATCAGTCTCTGCATTTGTAGGTGTCCTGTCCATTCTATATATTGATAGTGTGGTGAACGCTACATTGTGTCCACTTGGGGGTCAGGAGCTTAGCTAGACTGATGCGAAGCCTGCCTTTTGGGTGAGAAGGGTCTGCCCTACAGTGACTCAGCACTTAATGGGGATATAAAGGGGTTGGAGCCCGGGAGGTGGCTCAGTGCAATAAGCACTTCTCTGGCAAGTTCTGGGGCCTGAGTTCAATTCCTGGTGCCCCCCCCCCCCAAAAGGAAGGAAGGCCTTGAGGAAGGATTCTTCACAAGCCACTTCCACCTCCTTGGAGGAGCTTGATCATGGCAGCTGCACTTACTTCAAAGGAGCTCAGATCTTCGCAGCAGGTGCCACTTCCTTGGAAGAGCTCACCTTCGCATCCACATGAAGGAAAAGAGGCGCAGCAGCAGCTGCTGCTCCTCTGCTGTTTGTTGTTTTCTGCTACCTGAACTGCTGCCATCTGCCTTGCAGCCAACAGAGTACGGACTGAAAGCTCTACTAACTGAGAGCTAAATAAACCTTTCCTTTCTTAATTTTGGGTGTTAGTATTTTGTCCCAGCAATGGGAGACAGATGGTCAATGACAAATCCTATAAAATGATATATGAAGTCAAGTTTTTGAGAATTTCAAATGACTAGGACAAGCCATCTAATAAAAAACTTAAAGCCTCCCAATACAAACAAAATATTTCAATAAATCAACTCATCACCACATGGACCAAAGCTCTGAGAAAGACACATATATCTCCAGCATTTATGGATCATGTGACTTAAGATTAAATTCTGATCAAATGTCAGGAGCTTGTTTACTTGTTAAATGGGGAGCATAGCACCTACCCCACTAAGAAGTGCTACCATGAAGATTAAATAAAATATATACAGTACTTAGCACCGAACCTGACACATAGAATCTATTTAACAAATGGTGACTACCTCTATTTCCATCATAAAAACCAAAGAGCATTTTCACTCCAAAAACCCTCAACTCACACTAACCACATGTTCAAGATGTTAACACATAATTTTAAAAATTATGTCTTTGAGTCTCTTGTTCTATGGATTTCCTAGGGAGAATTCTCAAAATGGTACGTCATTACAGAATCAATAAGGAATCTGTTCCAGTGATCTCAAGATATGAATATGATAACTATAAACTGATCTCCCTGCTTGAGAAGGAAGTCAGAGTCTGAGGAACATCTCTGTTTTTCAGGTAATTTCATGTTTCTCAATAAAATGAAAGAAGAAACCAAGCAGTAAAAGATTCTCAGGATACAGAGAGGAACCTAAATCTTTACACAGTAGAACCTGGTACTATCCAATAAAAGTATATCTGCATTTTAGGCCCAGGACTCTCCTCTCCAGGAAGCTGCCCCAAAGATAAAATAGCAAAAATATGAAAGACATACGCACACGATTATTCAATGCAGCACTATCTACTGAGGCATAGATGGGAAATAACACAAATATATACCAATAAAGACCTGGAGAGCCCGCGGCCCCAGACCCAGTGCAGCTCTGTCGGTGAGTGAGAACTCCAGACCCGCTGCGCCAGAGGGACCTTCCCCAGTGTCCCCAGGTTCCGCCCATGGCCCCAGACCCTGCGCAGCTCAGCCTGTGAGTGAGAACTCCAGGCCAGCCGCGCCAGAGGGACATCTCCCTGCATTCCCCGGTTATATCCAGTGGCCCCAGACCCAGCTCAGCATGGCCTGTGAGTGAGGGCTCCCGGCCTGCCGCACTGGAGAAACCTTTCCCAGCATTCTTTGGTTCCAGCCCGTGGCCCCAGACCCAGCACAGGTTGGCTGACCCAGCACAGCCTGCCCGGTGAATGAGAACATCCACTACCCTTTTGGGAGCCCAGTGGACTCACTAAAGCCCACGCCTGCCCACCTAGAGAACAACCTGCCTCAAGACACCAGGGCCGACTCCAGCAACTTCCCGGATCCCTGCCCACAAGCCAGCCAAGATAGTGGAAATTTTCACTACTTGCTCTGCATCCCCGTTCGGGCTCGCCTGACCAGGGAATCAACAAAGGGGAACCACAGGAGAGCAAAAAGGAACTGAACACAACAGCCAGATCCAGGGCAGGCATCACTGGATAATCTCAAACTTAATAGACTGGCACCCGAATCTCATGACACGCTAAGGTTATAGCTGGACCAACGCTCTACACCAAAGCTATACAAAATGACAAAGACAAGGAGAAAAATGCAATCTCAGGCCTTGAGTCCACCAATAAGTACAGAGGACACTATCACAGCTGAAATGAATGAATTAACAGAGACGGAAGCAAAGGAACAATAGCAGAAAAGTATAGAGGAACTCAGACCAGAATTAACGCCTGAAATAAAAAAAGAAATATTTGAATACATAGCATATGAAATAAAGAATCAAATCCAGAAACATCAGGGGGAAACCCAATGCTCACCCAGAACAAGTACAGAGAACACTATTTCAGCTGAAACATATGAATTAACAGTGTTGGAAGCAAAGAAACAACAGCAAAAAGGTCATGAGTATCTCAAAGCAGAAATAATTTCTGAAACCAAAAACAATTCTTTGAAATCATAGCATCTGAAATACAGAATCAATTCCAGAAATATACAGAGGAAACCCAACTTGGAAGAAACTCTGCAGAAAAAGAATTATAGCAACCTCGAAAGAAGACATGGATAAAAAAATAGAGACCAGAAATATGACGGATTCCTTAAATGAGCAATATAGAAAAGAAATAGAATGCATGAAACAGAGTCAAAGAGATAAAGAAGAACAAAAAATATCAGTCACAAGTCTACAAAACCATCTGAGCAAAAGTGAAGACAGAGTTTGAGATCTTGAAGACGCTGGTGCAGCTAGTGAAAAGGTGAGAAAGGATCTCTTAAAAACAATGAGGATGCAAGAAAAAATAATCCATCACCTGCAAGATGATGCCAGGATGAACAATGTGTGACTAATTGGTATCAAAGAGAATGAAGGAGTCAATAAAAATGATATAAAAAGAATTTGGGGAGAAGTAATCTCAGAAAACTTCCCAAATATGTGGAAACAATCCAACATTCAGGTAACCAAAGCATACAGAACACCAAATAACTTCAACCCAAGTAAAAACACACAGAGACATATAATAGTCAAGATCCCAGAAATCCAACACAAGAGTAATATATTGCAATACCAGGTCAATGCGTGGAGTGGATGGAGCAAGCTCCTATTCCATCTCCCAGCTCCAAAAATCCATTTAATATACTGTTCTTGGATAGAGGATGTATCAGATATTAAACTGATAATAACAGATACTACACTTGATCTTAGCCAAAAGGCCGAGAAGTGATCAAGAGTAATATACTGAAAGCTGCTACAGAGAAGCACATCACATTAAAAGGAAAACCCATCAGAATTACAGCTGACTTCTCTACACAAACCATGAAGGCAAGGAGAGGATGGAACAGAGTTCTTCAAGTCCTGTACAAAAACAAATTCCATCCCAGACTATTATACCCTGCAAAGCTTTCTTACAAGTTTGATGGAGAAGTGAAATACTTCCACGACAAAGAACAACTAAAGAATTTCATGATGACAAAGCCATCCCTACACAGGCTACTGAAAGATGTTCTAGAGAGACCACAATGACCAGAACTCCACGAATGAGAATGGAAGGAACCTAATAAACAGGACAGACAATTAAACACAGGATACAAAGAAGTAAACAACAGCAGGTAAATATCATGACAAACGTAAGTCAACACATTTCAATTACAACCATTAATGTAAATGGACTCAATTCACCAATTGGCACAGTGGATTAGGAAATAAAATCTAACAATATGCTGTATACAAAAAACACACACTTAACTCAAAAGGACATTCATAGGCTCAAAGTCAAAGGATGGAAAACACTACATGCCCCAGCACCTCAGAAAAAAGCTAGAGTAGAAATTCTGTTCTCAGTCTCAACTTCAAATAAGAATGATCAAACAACACAAAGAAGGTCACTAAATATTAGTCAAGGGAAAAATTCAAGAGCAAGAGGTAACATTCATAAATATCTGTGCACTAAACACAGGAGCACCCAACTATGTAAGACAAATCTGAATGGACATGAAAAACCTAATATCTAAGACCACAATCTTAACAGGAGACCTTAATACCCCCTTATCTCAAAAAGATAGATCAACCAGACAAAAAATTAGCAAGGAAGTAGAACTGAACCAGAACTTGACAAATAGACCTGGTGGACATATACAGAGTGTTCTACCCAATGACACCTGAATATACATTTTTTTCAGCTGCACACAGGTCATTTTCCAAAATAGACCATATACTAGTCCAGAGGTCATGCTTAAGTATATGCAAGAAAACAGAAATTATCCCATGCATATTATCTGACCACAGTGCAATGAAACTAGAACTAAACGACAAAAGAAACCAGAAAAAAATGCTAAATTGATGGAAACTAAACAACACCCTAATCAGCAATCAATGGGTCACAGAAGAAATTCAACAAGAAATTCAACAATGTCTACAATTCAATGAAAATTCAAGCACAACTTACCAGAATCTATAGGATGCGATGAAAACAGTTCTCAGAGGGAAAATCATAGCTATGAACTCATACATTAGGAAAACAGAATGGTAACAAATAAACACCCTAATGTTGCATCTCCAACATCTACAAAAAGAAGAGCAAATGAAACCCAGAGCGTAAAGATGGATGAAATCATGAAGATTAGAGCAGAAATCAATTCAATTGAGATGAAGAAAACAGTTCAAAGAGTCCACAAATCAAAAAGTTGGTTCTTTGAAAGATTAAATAAAGTTGATAAGCCTCTAGCTAACCTCATCAAAAATAGGAAAGAAAACAATCAAGTACATGAAATAAGGAATGAAAAGGGTGAAATCACCACAGACCCAGTGGAAATTCAAATTATTAAAGTTATTGCCAGAATCTTTACACTCACAGAATAGAAGACACAGAAGAAAAGGACTGATTCCTCGAAAGGTGCAAATCACCAAAACTGAACCAAGAAGATATAACAACTCTTAATAAGCCAGTAACAGCCAACAAAATACAAAACATAATAAAAAGCCTACCAACAAAGAAAAGTTCAGATCCTGATGGATTCACAGCTGAATTCTACAAGAAATTTATAGAAGATATAATCCCTACACTCCTCAAAATCTTCAATGAAAATGAAAAGGAAGCAGTCCTCCCAAAATCATTTTTGGAGGCAAGTATTATACTGATTTCAAAACCAGGAAAAGACACAACCAAAAAGGAGAACTATAGGCCAATCTCCCTCATGAACATAGATGCAAAAATACTCAGTAAAATCCTAGCAAATAGAATACAGTAAATCAAGAAGATCATACACCATGACAAGGTAGGATTCACCCCAGGGATGCAAGGATGGTTCAATATTTGAAAATCTATAAATGTAATACACTATATTAATAGACTGAAACCTAAAAACCACATGATCATCTCCACTGATGCAGAGAAAGCTTTTGACAAAGTCCAACACTCATTCATGTTCAAAGTCCCACAGAAAAATAGAGTAGATGGACTCTACCTTAACTTGATAAAAGCCATCTATGACAACCCAAAAGCTAATATAATCCTAAACGGGGAAAAACTGAAATCTTTTACTCTTAGATCAGGTATAAGACAAGGATATCCTCTATCACCCCTCCTATTCAATATAGTTTTGGAATCCTTAACAACAGCCATTAGAAAAGAGGGAGAAATAAAAGGAATAAGAATAGTTAAAGAAGTTAAATTATCACTATTTGCAGATGATATGATACTTTTCTTGGAAGACCCAAAAAAATCCACCAAGAAACTATTAGAACTGATAAAGAAATTCAGTAGCATAGCAGGATACAAAGTCAATACTCAAAAGTCAATAGCATTCCTCTACACAGATAATAAACACACCAAGAGGGAAACAAGAAAAACAATACCTTTTACAATAACACCATGGAAAATGAAATACCTTGGAATTCACTTAACCAAGGAAGTCAAAGATCTTTTCACAGAAAATTACAACACCCTAAGAAAAGAGATTATATAGAGGATTTCAGAAAATGGAAAAATATTCCATGCTCTTGGGATAGAAGAACCAACATCATGAAGATGGCCATACTCTCAAAACTGTTATACAGATTTAATGCAATCCCTATCAAATTGCTACCAACATACCTCCAAGACCTAGAGAAATCGTTCCTAAAATTTATTTGGAACCACAAAAGACCTAGAATAGCAAAGGCAATCTTGGCCAATAAAGATAAGGCAGGAGGCGTCATAATTCATGACTTGAAATTATACTACAAAGCCACTGTGATAAAATAAAGATGGTATTGGGAACAAAATAGATCTGAAGATCAATGGAATAGATTGGAAGACACAGAGGCATCTACAAACACACTCAGGCACCTGATCTTCGACCAAACAAGCCAAACAAGCTTACTGGAACAAAGATAGCCTCTTTAACAAATGGTGCTGGAAAAACTGGCTTTCTACATGCTGAAAACTAAAACCTGACCCAGCTCTATCACCATGTACGAAGTTACAGTCAAAATAGGTTAAAGATCTAAACATTAAAACAGAAACACTCAATCTCCTGGAAGTGAAAGTAGGATGAACTCTTGAAGACATAGGGGTAGGCAAAGAATTCATGAACAAACAGATATTCACTCGGGAAATACTTGAAAGAATCAACAACGGAGATCAACTTTTCCTGAGGAGTTTCTGCACATCAAAAGAAATTGTCAACAAGGTGAAGACAACCCACAAATTTTGAAAAATTCCTAACTAATAAGCAATCAGACAAAGGTCGGCTGTCTAGAATATATAAAGAACTAAGATACATTAGGGTCCTTAAATTTAAAGACCCAATCCAGAAGTGGGCATCTGAGATGAATACACACTTCTCAGAGGACGTAATTAAAGAAGCGAATAAATATATGAAAAAATGTTCCACATCACTAGCCATCTGTGAAATGCAAATAAAAACAACACTGAGATACCATCTCACTCCAGAAAGAATGGCTACCATAAGGAAATCAAGCAACAACAAATGTTGGAGAGGATGTGGGGAAAAGAGAACACTTCTGCACTGCTGGTGGGAATGTAGACTGGTACAACCATTGTGGAGGTCAGTGTGGAGACTCCTCAAAAGAGTAGGACTGGAAATCCCATTCAAGCCGGCTATCCCCTTACTGGGAATTTTCCCAGGGGAACTGGAAACATTATATCATAGTGATATATGTGTACCTATGTTTATAGCAGCACAATTTGTTATAGCAAAATCTTGGAAACAACCAAGATGTCCTTCACATGAGGAATAGTTGCAAAAGATGTGGTATTTCTATATAATGGAGTATTACTCAGCTATAAAGAATGATAAACTTGAACCATTTATATTGAAGAGGATGCCACTTGAACATATACTCATAAGTGAAATAAACCAGACATACACAGGCAAATATCATAGTCTCCCTAGTATAAGAAGTCAAAGGAAGAAATACAAATAGTAATGTACAACAACAATCAAAAAGAACTGAGTCAGATAGTTAGGGCAAACTGAATGGCATATGCTGAAGGACTAATCAGCTTTTCTTCTGGATGGTTAACAACCTAAGTTCACATATCAAAAATTGGAGAGATAGAAGAGCCACAAGGTCACCTAACATTTTGGCCCTAGCCTTTCAAGATCAGCAAAGACTCAGGACACAGGAGAACCTGTACTGTAACATCATGAAACTCAGCTGTGCCCCAAGTTTTCTGATCAAGGAGATTATGGAGCCACAGAGGAAAGAGATTGAAGATCTATAGTGTGCCTGAGGAGAGTCACATAGAAAACTTTCTCTCAGGCTCTCACAGAGAGCAAACTGGTCAAGCATTGGCCATGACTCATCCACATGGCTGACACAGACAAAAGATCTACAGAGTAAGGTACAGGATTACAAGATAAACCCTGAGGGGACTACACTGACTGACCTCATCAGAAACAAAAGCTACATTTTTTTGTTATATTGGTCTTGCTGTATCTCGGTCTTAACCATCCAGCAGAAAAGTATAAAAATGAGGTAGATAACACAGGGCCATAACAATAAGTTGAGCTGTAAATGGCTATAGTCAACAACTTCTTTAGATAACTCACTATTATTGTGGAATGATGGACTGTGTTGGATTGTGCCACCAATTTCAGGCACCTAAAATGGTTTAATGACAAGGGAGTGCCCATCTTTGACAGGTGTAGACAAAAAAAGGGGATACAAAGGAAGAACCATGATGTGTTTGTATAAACAGTACAGTTAGAATAAATATGCAGTGCTTCTGCATAGTTCTATGAGAAGCAAGATTTGCACTAATAGTGGTTGGACAAGATATTATGTTGGCTTCTAGTACTATCAATAATCTCTAGGAAGATAATAAGGTAGAAGGTATTAATTATTGAACCTGTGATATAATTCATCTATAAAAAAGTAAGTACACAAGTACACTCTCTTAATTCACTGATTAAAGACATCTGCTATAATAGTGTCTGTAAGTACAATATCATGTATGCACCTTGTACGATACCAAAACATTACAAAAACTGTTTGCAATGTATTACTTTACCAAATCTGTCCTGTCAGCTTATCTTGAAACTGTCTCATTGCTATTTGTTGTTCAATAATTATAAAAATTTAAAAAAAAAGAACTGGAGATATAAACTACAGGACTATAAGGAGAAATTATGTGGCCATAAAGCAGAATTAAGACCCCTGATATTTTGTTAGGCAAAAACTACCATGGCAGAAAAAAGTATGGAATTCTATCATGTACCTCAAAAGGAAATGGACAGAGACATGCGTACATGCATACATGTGTACCTACATACACACATACACACATATGTACACATACATGCATGTACACATACATGCATCACACATATGTACATACATACATACGTATGTACGTACATACATACATACATATATACAACTGCTTACTTATGGGACCAGAAGGAATAGGAACAGAAATTAGTTCTACTTGAATATACCTTACTTTTTAGACTGCATTTTGGAGCTATGAAAATTTGATGTAATTATACAATAAATATTAAAAACAAAAACCTAAAACCTGAAAGTAAAACACATACACATAGCTAACTCATGACCTAACTACAGAAAGATGTCAAGTTATTTTAAATACAATTACGTATGATTATATATACTGCTGGCATATCCTTTTGGAAAACAAAGAGCAAAAAGAATGTTTAAATTATTGTTAATATGCATATAGTTGATGGTGGTATTAGGATTATTATTATGATATATTGTGTTTGTACTGCAAAAAATAGAATTTTTGGTATGGGTTGAGAAAAAGATTTGAGATTAATAAAATAAAAACAAACTTTAAGTAAAAGAGCAAAATTAATTCATGATAATTATATCTTTAAAAAAATACCAGTTCCCTAGCTCAGTCCACTGAAAAGTTCTAGAACCAATGTCCATTGATAAGGACCAGGGCTCCTTGGAGGAATGGCTGATTGCATGTCTGAAATAGGAAATACACAAGTTGAACCTGTAATTATTTTTCATGACAAAAAGGAGGGAAGTCATCAGACTAATAGTGCTCCATCAAGAAGATTCAGTAGACAGCTCCTGAGAGACAAAGACTGGACAATTTAACCACCAATAAGGTAAAAACTGAAGCTGACTGAAAAAGATCAAACATTTTAATCTGTAAGTTTATAACAAAGAAGGAAAGAAAAGAGGGTGAGGCAGACAGGATCTTACTATGCACTTCTGAAAGATGCTAGGCAACCAACAAGCTGAACCAGAAAAGGGCAGAGAGCATGGGGCATCTATTCTCACTTCGCTTCACAGTGTCTCAGACAAACAGATCACAGAAAGTTTTCCCATTTTCTGTTTTTCCAAGGCAATAAAAGAACAACAGAGTAATTTTGGACCCCAGTCAATTAACAGATCTAGACAACAGCCATCACATTCAGAAGTACATAAGCCACTTACTTCTGGGCAAGCCTCTAAATCTAATACAGAAACAGATGAAAAGTTTTAACATCACAATCATGGATACAATCAGCCAGGAGAACATAAATAGGGAATAATATATGATGATGTTAAAATTATTAACATTTTCCAAGCTATAGGGCCATGCTTCACTTTAAAAGAATTTTTATCTTTCAAATATATATATATATAATTTATTGCATCTATAAATTTTCATTGTGTATATATATGCATGTATGCAATATATACAATGAAAATTTATAGATATAATAAAACTATTTAATATCTGCAAAAAAGGGGAGAAGCCACAAAAGATTAAAAATATTTGAAAAGATTGATAACACTAAAGCAAATGTCTATTATATTTTCTACTTTTATGAGCTTTCATTTCAGAAAGTATAAAAATGAATTACAAACTAGTACATTCAGAGATGGGCTGAGGCTTCCCTGGCAAGCATAAGGGCCTGAGTTCAATCCCTGGTACCACCCAAAAAAAAAAAGATTCCAATAAATCCACTTAACAGAAATAAAATTATTCCTATCACAGATGACCATGCTTCTGTACCAAAAATAAGTCAACAGCAGGAAGAGGTACAGCAAGCACTGTCACACACTCGGACAGCAGATGTGCTTCAGCCAAGCCCACACCCACCACCTCCAAATACTACTCCAGTTCCCATGGGTTACTTGTCACTGAGGATGCTGACAGCTGCGTACGTGCAAGCTCACAGATGCGCGTGCATGCATACATACATGCTCTCCTCAAAAAAAAAGTGTTCAAACTATAAACTATGACTCATCAAATCAAGTTATTTGTGAATTCCAGTAATTGGCATGAAAGTGAATGAAACCATCACAATCAAAGACAATCAAAGAATATACACACCAAACTTTAGAAAGCTTGGAATTCTGATTAAGAAATACAAGGATCTATAGGTAATTAGAGGCATCTTTCATTTATTTCCAATAAAGCTCAAGCCTTTGGAAAAAGGAAACAAAATGGATGTGTGGCTAAAAAAGCATCCAAATACAAGAGTGATTTTCTAAACCATGAGTTTCAAGCAAGGGATTAAATAAACTTCACAAGGACCAAAATAAATGGACAGAAGATCCACCAGCCAGATTAAGAAAGAATCCAAATTAAATGAAAAGCATTTCTCAGTTAATGTTGGAAGCCTAGGTATCACAGAGAAAAATTAGTATGTTTAAAAACAATAAGGTCAACAATGGAAGTTTCCAGTAACTTCCAAGAAAAAAGACAGTGAAATGTTAGAAGTCTTATATTCAGCTTCAAATATATCAATGCAAAGAAAACACAGCACTGACATGTAAGAGGTGAGCCATGGTGGAGTGTATGACTAAACAAGGGAGTGTGGAAATACATAGTTGGTGTAAATGGACCACTTTGCTGACGAGATGGGAAACCAGCAGCATGTGTAATACCACAGACATAAGCAAGTTCCTAGGAAGAGGATGTGCAGATTTCAATATAAAACTTTCCTTTTCCAAGTGCTGGGGATTGCACCTAGGGCCTTGCACATGTTGGGCAAACGTTCTGCCACTCAGCTATATCCACAGGTCCCTCATCAAACTCTTCATCTGCGGCCAACCCCCAACACAAACCAAAGATTAACAACTGATACAGAAGGTATTCTTGGTAAGAGGGCCAGAATAAATTAGCTCCATTTTGCTATTCTTACATTTGCCAAATTAAGGGCAATTTATAAAATTTTAGGATCATAGGCAAACTAAAAAAAAAACAAGGGCAGAAAAGTATTAAGAATAACAGCACAAAATCAAGAGTTAGTCACCAAAGACCAAGAAAAAGGAGACTCTACAGTCTTACAGAAACACACTGCACTTCTTTAAACAGTGGCCAGGATCAACATATTCAACAGTATTCACATGGAAAAACACAGCCCTGCCCATGTCACTCTGAGAGCATCTCTAAAGTCTTCACCTGGGCCAGTGGGATAGCTCAGCAGAGTAAGTGCCTGCTTAAACAAGCACAAGGTTTGCTCCCTGGCACAACATGCTGTACCAGCTTTGCCCCTGGGTGCGCTGAGCCAGCCACTGAGACCAGCGTGGTGGCGCACACCTGTAATGCCAGCACTGGGGAGGCTGAAACATAGGATCACTATGAGTCCCAGTTGTGTAGTGAGACCCTGTACCAAATACACAATTAACAGATACATGGATGGATGGATGGATGGATGGATGGATGGATGGATGGATGGATGGATGGATGGATGGATGGATGGATGGACAGATAGGTAGATAGGTAGATAGATAGATAGATAGATAGATAGATAGATAGATAGATAGATAGATAGATGATAGATAGTCAGTTCTCACCTGGGCCAAGACACTTTCCATTTCTGATTTCTTCTCAGCAGAGCACTTCTTATCAGACATCAATTTCTGTAAATGAGCTACAAGAATAGAGTT